>OX376372.1:74726589-74929311 GCA_947369275.1 Nemotelus nigrinus
AATTTTATTGAAAAATTCGGTTGGAGCTGCCAGCTATGATCATTTTGGTGTCCTAAATTTGAAAAAATTAAAATTTCGAAGTGAAAACATTCAAACCATCGAATATCCTAAAAAATGTCCGTTTTTTACAATAAAACCAATCTGTATACAAATCTTTTGCTTTAGCCACACGTTCAAAGTAAAACTTTGGAAATTTCATGTCGGACAAGAACGGTACCCTTTCCCAGTCAACCTATATTTTTAGCATCAAAAACTTCTGTTCACAGGAACTCACGAACCAATAATCAGATACAACTGAAATAACAGAATGCATTGGACTTAAGTAGGACCAGGTTTGATAGAAGCGATTTTGAATTGTGGGCAACTCTGTGCCAGTGGTGCCAACTTGAAAAATTACGAAGAAAAAAAACTGCTTTTTGCCGTATGATATGTGAATGAGTTACCAGATTTTCATGAAATTGACACAGTAGCTGAACCTTACTTTAAACTCTTTTTGATAGAAATTTGGTTGAAAAATTCGATTGGTGCTGCCAGCTATGGTAATTTTTGTGTCTTTGGTTTTGAAAATTCTCACAGGAATATAAAACTTTTTGCCCTATAACTTCGAGTGCAGTCATGGAATCAATACGAATTTCATACAATTGATGGTACCTAATATAAGCATTATTCAGGCCAAATTTGCCACGATAGGGTTGCCAGCTATTATTGGTTTTGTGTTTGTTTGCAATATCTTTATTAAGCGGTTGTATCGTAGAATTTTCAAATGGTAATGATATTGTAGTGACAATAAACAGCAAATATTAAATTTTCGATTATTTGAAAAAACTCGCTGCAGATAACCCTAAATTTCTTTATACTCCTATAACTTCGAATGTAATATAACAACGTGAAGCAGATGTGATATATTCTTTGCTTTGATACTGGCGAAAGGTTGCCAGCACGAGTCGGTTGTGCTACTTTTGTATCAATAAATGCTTACAGTTAGTATTCATACCGGAAACATTTACAATGAAAATAAATAACCGATGTTTCAATTTCCAAAGTTCTGCAAATTTTCCGGAACTTCAGTTACAGTGCTGCAGGCACTGAGCATTTTCTTCATTGATGTTATATGAGATGCTGCTCTCAAAATTTTGTGAAATAAGCAATTGATAACGAATATAATTAACCCGTGTTTTGCTCTCATAAACGTTGAAATTCATGCCAGTGGTAATATCTGAAACCTTCTACCATATGAGTTATAATGCATTCTTGAGACCAAAGTAAAACGTGGCGTTTGAAACAGTTTGGCCGTAATAAGCAGCTCATGTGGTGGAATATGCACTCAAAACCTGCACGATTCTTCTACTGTTCTTCGAACATTAGTGTTTCTAGCGGTTCAGGTGCGATAGAGTTTTTTTTTTATTTTGTTACTGTGAAGCAAAAAACTACCATTTATCCATCATCGATTTTCTTTGACAATATCACTTCTTCCTTTCCTAATGGCATTTGTGATTTATTTGTTGATTGTTTCCAGAATAGTTTTAATGCACCAGACTCATCAAACTCACATCTTTCTTTCTTTTATTCTACTCCAACAGCTTTGGGCAGCCCCTTAGAAATTTTACGTGATGAAATACATAAAGCTATTTTGGAACTCGACTGCAAAAAAGGTCCTGGACCTTATCTTCTTCCTCCAACTGTGTTGCGCAAGTGAGAAGAGTAGCTTATAGCTGCCTCGCGTATTTGCTTCAACACATTACTTTTGTCAAGAGCTTTCCCATCCTGTTGGAAACTTTCGAATGTCACACCCATATCCAAAAATAGTGATAGACGCTGTGTCGGGCATGATAGGGGCATTGCTATCTTATCTTCAATTTCGTAACTTTTTGAAAAGATTGTCTACGATAAACTCTCCCCACTTGTTGACTCCCCGTCTGAAGGAGCAACAACATGGTTTTAAAAAATGTCGCTTAACTACTCAGCATAATCTCAGACGTTCTGTGTAAAATGGAGAAAGGATACCGAATTGACGCAGTCTATGTAGACTTTAGTAAAGCTTTTGACAGAGTTGACCACCCTATCTTAATTCTAAAGCTTCAGGACTTTGGACTTTCCGATTTTTTACGTAGCTAGCTGACTTCCTATATCGCAATCAAACACAATTTATAAAAACTCAAGGTCTTTTGTCGGAAAATATCTCTGCTGCCTCTGGTATACCTCAAGGTAGCCATCTTGGCCCATTTCTTTTAATATATTTATTTTTTACCTATCTGACGTCGTAGAAACTATATCGCATCTACTTTATACAGACGATCTCAAAGTTTCAATCAATTCAATCTCAATCCGATGCACTCTTTCTCCAATTTATAAGTTTTTCCCGAACATGCACGGTCTCACATAACACGTACTTTCTCGGCAATAACTCATTAGCTTGAGTTGCACGTTGTTGACCTTGGTGTTATCTTGGATGAGAAACTCCGCTTGACCTTACATTATGATAAAATACTTTCCCGTGCAAACAATCAGCTAGGCTTCATCAAAAGACGTGCCAAGGAATTTCGTAGCCTGTGGATCACAAGATCCTTATACATCTCACTTGTGCGACCTATTCTTGAATATGCTTCCATTTCCTGGAATACGGCTTTTGAAACCCACAGTAACAGGCTCGAGTCCACACAAAAGCAATTCTTACTTTTTGCTTTGAGAGAACTATACAACCCTTACAATTTTAATACCCTTCCTCCTCGTGATTTTTGACTGGGTCAACTAAACTTATTGACACTTGCATCCAGAAGAAATATGATTTCGGCTTGCTTCACATTCGATGTCGTTAGAGGCGTCATCAGAGTTGAATTCCTGAACAGTAAAATGGTGCTAAATATCCCTGTAACGAACACCAGGTCCACTCGTTTACCTAAGGAATGTCCACTTATCACTACTTACGCAGCCAATTAGCCGATAAATAGATGCTGCAGGATATTTAATAGCATAAGTAATTTGTATTTTCCAACTATTTCCAAATTATCCTTCATCTCCTTTTCACAAGCCATCCGAAACTCCTTATCTTAAGCTATATGTCAGTGTTTTATTTATTTGTTATTTATTAATTGTTATTGAATTATATGTTAGTTAATTATTTTATTTAGTTCATTTTTAGTTTTGTTTGTATGTACACATATTAGTTTTCAATTTTGTTTTATATTGTCTATGTAACTTGTACCTTGCTTGGTTAATAAATAAAACAAAATAAATAAAGTAAAATAATCCTACAATTAGAAGTCTATATTTACGAGGGTTGATCCAAAAGTAGTGATAATCGGGTATTTCCAGTTCGCATAAAATTCAACAACAAAAAATTTTTTTACTATCTCATATACCCACTAAGTCAGCATATAAAAAACAAATAAATAGGCCACGATTCTAGAGAGGTACATTCATAAGACAGGAGGGAACGCATTGATCGCTCGTGCGTGTTAGACATATTTTTGCCGTAGTGATTTTTGAATTGTGAATGCAGTAGTGGTCTTCCCGTTGTGAATTTACACTGAAGTTTACAGTTGCTTAACAGTACTGAGATTCATGAATAGTAGATATTTGAGACAAGTTGAAAGAACCGTTGAGGGACATTCGGTGATGATAGTAAAATTTTGCATAAAATAAAAACATGGTGACAAAAATAGTTGTGTGAAACAATAAATAATAATAATAAATAAAAGGAAATTTGTGCAGACTCTAAAACTGGACTTAGGTGCTACGTGTCTGAAAGCACAAAGCTCCCATCCAACAGATAAGTTTCTTAACAGCTCATCAATATATCTGAACTTTCTCATAAAATTAGTCCCAAATCCGAACTGTCGTGATCTGGGGCTTTATAGTTTTTATATATGTGATTTAACAGACAAGTACAAAAAGAGCTAGGTTTTGACGGAAAATGTCGGACGAGGACGGAATAGTGCATGTTGACTCCGTGGAGGGCTCGGAAGACATGAAGGAGAAGATGGACAAGACTAAACAAAATCTGAGACAGACAGTGATGAAAAGAAAGTAGACGAACATGAGGAAAACTCAGAGAAAAACACACTGGTCTCAGCGTTAATGATACAAATCAAACAACTAAACGATACCATGGGTAAAATTATGAAACAACTAACTGACACCCAGTCGGAATTATTAGCAAAACGAAAACAAAACAAGGAAGGAACTGACAGACGTGATTCTTGACAAGATCGGTAAAAATATCGAAGAACAAAAATTAAAAAAAAAACTAACTAAAACCGACACAAAACCAGGAAAAAAAGGACAAAAAACTACACAGCCACACATGTGTTGTCAACAGGAGAAGGCTGAAATATGAATATGGGAGGTGCAGGATGCTTTGTCTTCCCCTAGTGAAAGACAGGCTGAAAAAAAGTACCCTCCATTTCCCCCGCCTAAGCGAATAACGCAAAGGAAACATCTGACAAAGCAGTTTTCATCTCCAACTACACAAGTAACCACAAAAACTAAAACTATCGACAACGGACATGACAAAAACAACAGGTCGGACAAAACAGAACAGAAACGGATGACGGTCTCAGTAATAATTAGTGGACTCAGATATCAAGATATCAAAAGTGGACTCAGATATCAAGAGCCCTTAAGGAGTTAAAAATAAATGTTGACTCGGCCAAAAGGATATACCTTGGCACACAGGTGATTTCCGCTACCCCACCTGATCACAAACATCTAATGAAGTGCCTCACTGGCGAGAAAATAGAGTACCATACGTTATTTCTTCCAGAGGAGCAGAACTTAAATGTGGTGATTGAAGGTCTCTATGGCTTTACCACATAGGAAATTATTGAAGATTGTTACCGTTGTCAATGAACAACGCGATCAAAATTTCAACTACCCCGGCAGGGACCCCGGGGCGGCGGTTTTCAGGCGGCCTTTGCTCGCGAGAAGGGGGTGGGCTTATGCGCTACTCGCTTCGAAAACTGAAAACGCGCCTTCCGTCCGCAACCCTGAAGCGAGAAGTGGGTTACGGATTTCAAAATACCACCAACGAATCTAATACACCAAATGCTACCGGATTTACAATATCGACGTTTATTAGTAAGTTTATTAGCTCTACCTCACTATAATTCGATAGAGAAATTCGACGCATTACCATTAATGCTAATCTCACTAATACTCTAATTCCAAAATTTAACACTTTCAATAAATAATATACCGTAATAACAACCTTACAAACTATCTGACCTTATTCATCCCGGGATCGCTTGCAAGAAAATTCTCCCTCGCTGGGGCCCTTAATCGCCGACTCGCGCCTCCTATCGATGTACAATACTCATGCTTAAAATTTCCCTCGAATCATATCTGTTGTCCCGCCAATCTGCTGTTCGCACTCCTCGTATTGGAAAACTTGCTCGCAACTCGTATATCGATATAATGCGCAAAATCTCCAAAGGTCTACGTCGACCCCTTCATACGATCGATCTTTCGACTCCCGATTGATAGTGGATTTAATGTTCCGATTGATAGTTGGCTCCCATTCGGCTCCGTCCCGGCCAGTTCAATTCCCAGTACAATTCCAAAGAGACCCTCTGGTCGCTATCACAACTCGCTTCGGGTTTCGTTTCAATCCGATCAGTGGGACTCCGCCAAGCGACCCGTTGGTTGTACTTGGCTGTACATCGCTCAGCCGTTGCCCTTTTCCAATGCACGCGTGCCTGTGCTGGCAATGACTTTCCCTTGTTCCATGGTCAATCACTCCTATCGAGAGATGTTAGCCATGATAGCGCGAGATCGAACTGTCAGATCGTTTCGTTGTTTACATCAGCCCCTGGACAAGAACGGTACAACTTCCTGTGACGAATATTCGGTAAAGCAACTATTCCACAAATTTGTAACCATCATAACACGATCTTGCCGCTTTTTTTTCGGCGAATTGTACCAGCAGCTTCCCAGACGTCAATCGTCCTCTTGATATTGTTGAGAAGAGAATTGTTGTTGTTGCTGCTGTGGCTGTTGCGTCCTGATTTGGATTACGATTCCACTCACTACTGGCGCCCGAACAAATTTCCCGATCAAAGGTCACTATACCTGTTGTGTGGCCATAATTATCCATTCGTTCGGCTGTTGCATTCCCCCTTACGACCCACTATAGTAGTTGTTATTGTAGTCCGAGGCGATGTAGTTCAATCACACTGGTAAGTATAGTTTTCCACGGTTGGAATAATGGCTAGACGTGACCCGCGACTTAATATCTCGATTAATTTTGATGGATCCCGGGGATTGTGGGCCGCGACATTTTAGTTGGCCCTTATTTTCGAGGCTTGATGGTGCGCAGCAATTACAACAATTTTTTCCAATCTATATATTAATTTTCACTTATACTACTAATATTCTTGCCGTAGCAAGATCTCCATGCACAGGGATTCCACCCTTTAGAAGTCTTCTTCCTCAAACTGAAACATGATACCTCAAAATTAGTCAAGGTGCCCCTTTCGAGAAATGAGACCAACATCTATAATATAACAGCAGTATCCTACCTCATCTGCAAAGCTGAGGCACAGAGACCCCGAGGAGGGCAATCGTAGTGCCATAACTGCCTACAGTTTGGCCACGTTGGGAATAATTGTCATTCCCAGGCAAAGTACGTCAAACGCGAAGGAGAAGACCACATCTCACATTGCACAAAACAGCAAAAAGAGGCTGCCAAGTGTGTTAACTGTGGTGGTGATCATCCGGTTAGCAACGGGAGATGCCCCAGGAATCACAAAAACTTGAATAAGACGTATGCACAGATGGCGAAAGTGAACTCCCATACAAAATCGTCAACTCCTATACAACTTCCCACGAGCCTACCCGCAAAAACTAATATCAACCCTACAGCACAGCAAACCCTGCTCAGTATCGCTCAGCTTGCTATCATGGCTCAATTGGTCTGCAATATGCAGGAACAGTTTCAGAGAATAATAAAGGAAATGATGGAGAAAATGGTGCAGGGGATGCTAGCAACAAAACAACACTAACAAACATTAATGTCCGTTCCCGAACACATGTTGATTCTTACTTGGAATGCTAATTCCATAATCAGCAAAACCGGAGAGCTGATGCAATTCCTGTATGAATATAGGGTCGACATCAAGCTTGACCAGGAATCATTCTTGAGAGTAGCTGATTACCTCCACATCTCTAACTACATTCTATACCGTAGTGATAGAATGACATGTAGAGGTGAGAGCAATGCAATTTTTGTAAAAAGAGGCATTAATCACATCCAAATACTAAGCCCCATCCTACAGCAAGTCGAGGTGACCGTCGTCCAAGTGCATGCGGATTCCTTTCAGTTCGTGCTGATTTCTGCGTACGTACCAAACGGAAGAAACAACTTCGGTGCGGAATTGAGAAAGCTTTTTGAGCACGAAGGTCCTGTTTTTCTCGCAAGAGACCAAAAGGCCTATTATTGCCACTGGGAAGACGTGAGAAGCAAGCAAACTGGAATCGAGCTACACAGGTTCATCATGCAAAATTGCATAAACCTGCATCCCCCGATGAACCCACACACTTTGGCACAGTTCATAGTCATAGCCTTGACGTAGTTTTGTCGCAAAACTTCCATCACAATCTGTGATGAGCTACTGTGTATTTTTGATTGAATATGACTGATACCTCAATTCATTTAACTCTGTTACTGATGCCTAAACTTCTATGGAAACTTCGTTATGTCGCGCTTTTGTTTGAGGTGATCTACGCCATTTTCTGCCTGTCTGTCTTTTCATCTGAACTAAAAATCAAATCAAGGAAGTGTAAGTTACTTTTCGTAACAAACGGGCTAGTTTAGTAACTGCATCCATGAATAAATGAGCTGTGGCATTAATGTCTTCAGCCTAAGAAAGAAAGTTAAGAAATCTATTGAAGGCGTAATAGCTAATTTCATTAAATAATTAAGCTAGTAGCGTATAGTTCCACATTCATTGAAATAATGACAGAGGGTTGTTTCAACGGGAGATCAAGAATTGCGTCTGCAATCGCAAAGTGAAGATTTATTCCCTTCGGACTACAAAATCAATGATATTTGGAACTTTGTTAATGTTCGACGACACGTTGACGGGCCAGGGACTGGAAATCTAGCTAAAGCCACAGAGTTTGGAGAGGTTCGTTGAGCATCTTATCTCTAGTAGCTATGAATTGACTGCCCTAAAAATGTGTCTAGTATTGAAACTACTTGATACAGTGAATTTGCTTGAAACATTTAACCTTTAAACTGTTGTATTTTGTCGGGCAATAAAGAAATATAATTAAAAAGCTCACATGACTGTATTCTTAAACATATTAATGTTACTTGAATATCGCATTTACTAGCTTTTTCCAAAGAATAACGCAGCAGTTGTTATTATATAAGTATAACTGATCCTCTTTTAGCCTTTCCGTTTTAATGTTTGATGTCATAAAATATGTAACCAGGAACATTAAATTTATTGTTTTCGTATATGAGATATGTCTCCAATGTAAAAAAAAACACATCAATATCGTAATTAAAAGCGAAGCAAGTAATCTGTTTTATGCTGGGCAAGACCATTTATACTCCAACGTGCAATCTTAAATGAACCCATTTGGACTTCGTTAGAAATTGAAATATAATGTTTTGCTTTTTAATTACTTCTTGCATAATCCTACCCACAATCATCTTGACTTGATTTGTACTTTTTGATGGCATTGAAAGGATTGACGAAAGCTCGTAATTGGCGTTAGCGTAGTAGCGTTGAGTAGTTAGTTTGGTAGGACCATATAAATTTAATTGCATTGGAGTATTTGATTTCAATCGTAGTTTGTCGGGAAGATACAAAGGTTTCTGGCTGAGAGGCTGCTTTTTGTCTACGGAGCACATAACTTGTTGAGCACGGTTTTAAAATTGAATCCTTTTTTCTCTCAGCATTTGGGAAACAGGAGAACCTTTAAATATGACTATTACCACCATTGCTGCATTTTTTGAATACTGGGTCTTGTTTGCTTTTGCCGTAAGATCCTGTTGTGTAAAATCCAGCACAAATAGCGCAGACACTAGAGAGTGAGCAATAAGATGTAGTGTGGCGAAACTTCTGACAATATGCACATTGGATGGGAGCTTTTCGCTTGGTTGAGTTCTTATTTTGTAATTCTGATATGCGCAAGTTATTGCACAATAGAATTTTGAGCAGTTTTCTTCCTGACTTTGAGAAAGATTGATCGCTATGCGTACAACTACATCTATCGACTCTCATGAGATACTCCATATGACACTATATATGTTCCTTGAATTATTGCGTGCAGACAAACGCTTGAAAATATCTGAACGTTTGATGTGTGACAAATCAAATTAGTGTATAGGAAGAAATCTTGCCTGGAAGCTGATTTTCCATCGACAAATAACTATCTCTCGATTCAACTTTGTTTTGAGACATTTGGCGTGCCTGGCACATTGGATATGATATGGAGACAGCATCACTTGCTTGTTTATTATCCTGTGGGTGTTGCGGGTGATTTTTTATGCTTCATAGTGCATGCTAAGAGGCTAAACAATACTTGTGAAATGAAGTTTAAGTACAAAAGTGTTTTACATGGCATTTCATGCATCTATTGGCATTGTTATTATTCAATTTAGCCTCCATCAGCTTCAATCACGGCCTCCATTCGTGGTCTGAAGCACTCGCACGCCCTCTGCAATTCTGCGCTGTCAATATTGGCGAACGTTGCCTCAATGGTGGCATTAATGATGTCACATTTGGATGTCAAGACTTTTTGGTAACCTTTTCAATCACGTTCCATACGTAATAGTCCAAGAAATTTAAATCTGGAATATTCGGAGGCCAAAAATTCCTTAGAAATGATCAAATTGCACCTTAGAAGAAATGATCAAATTGTAGCGAGCCACTCGTTTTGTTCTTGCAACTTCAGTAAGCATTTGTCTAACCTTGATCGTGTAAGAATAATACCGAAGGTCCTCCTCAACGATTCTCCGCACGGTAGGCCCCCTCACATCCACAATAGACGCCAGTTTTCGTAACGATAAACCCGGATCTTCCAGAATCAGCTCTCCAGACCTTTTGGTGACTTCAGGGGCTCTCACGGTGAGTTTTTTTGAGTGCCGTTTTCTTGCCGGTGTACTTGAACCTTCACTTAACTGCTTTTGAGCTTTGTACTTAGTAACAACCTCATATACAGTTGATTTTGGATATCGGAAAAGTTGAATAATCTCCCGTGCTGACCGTCCAGCACGAAGACTTTCGATTATCGCGGCTCCTCGATTATACTCCTGACTTATTTCTGACAGACTGACAATTTTCAGATAAACACCTTATGTCGGCTTACTACTTGTACGCGAACGGCGACCTCTGGCACAAACACAATGTAGCTGGAAATTCAATTTGAAAACTATCCGGATTCTGGTCACGCACCCTGTATACATGTACATATACACATATATATATATATATATATATATATATATATATATATATATATATATATATATATATATATATATATATATATATATATATATATATATATATATATATATATATATATATTAGGGCGGGCCAAATTTTGTGTCGATTAGACCTGCCCCCTAAGATGATTATATGGACAATTCTAAGCAACTTTGCCGAAGGAACCATAGGTCTATCTCGATTTTCGAGTCTCCCACTTTTCAAAAAAAGATTTTTTCCCTATAACATCATTTTGATTCAAAATTCGTTTTTTTATTCATCGTTATATTATCTTTTTTATGTGTATATGGGGGGTTTTTGGGGTCGAAAAATTCATTTCTGATCTTTATTTTTACCTATGACTACCGCCAGAGGGCGTTTCATGCATATTTTAACTATTTTTCGTCTATTTTCCGAGAAAAATTACAAGTTTTTCGGTAAAATTGATCTTTATTTTATTTTTTTCAACAAAAATTCAACTTAAAAAATAAGAACATGTGTAAAAAATAAAAAAAAAAATGAATTTAGTGGAAGAAAAGCGAAATAACTTATTTTTGAAAGTCTTTTTTGCTTTCAAGTCGGGGGTATTTTGCACGGCTTTCTGATGTAACTGCCATAACACTGTGTCGACTCTTTTCTAAAACACGTTTAGAAACGCTAGCCAGCAATTGAACATGTCTTTCCGTTGCTTGTATGTGTACCGGAATTCTTGGATCAGGCAATGGTGGATCATCGCATTCTAAATATTGTTCCAAATGATCATACGGAATGCTATACGTAAACGGTGGTTCGAATAAGACATCATCTCTATTTAAATCAATCATATTCGTATAATCTGTACAATTGAAGTTTATCAAAGGTTTTTGATAAACTCTAAGATGTGCCGGGTCGTACAGATTTCTTCGGTAGTGTAAAATTTTCTTGATTGCGATTTTTCGTGTCTCTTTTTTATCATCAAATAACATCGCTAACAAAATATTTTCGGAATGTGCGTAATATGAATTGTTTTTAATGACATTATTCACAACTCCGCGTAGATTTGTATCCAAATATTGTGTCCAACGAATGAATTTGTAAAATAATACACTAACGAAGACCACCGAATTATAGTACTTGATGTTGAAGTACATCGGCACATACACTTTCATTATGTATGTTGCCAAAATTTTCAAATTCCTTGATAGATTTTCAGTTGACACATACAACCGCAACAATCTATTCGCCTTGGTGAGCCAACGTGAATGTGCTATTGGTCCTGGTTTATTGTGAGATAAATCCGCAGGAACAACACCATTCGAAATTGCATTGGCCATTTTGTATAAGTACTTTGAATCGGTGGATAATTCAAATGGATCTAAATCAGGTGGCATGTTCTCTAGCACGATTATCTCGAATTCATCTACAAGCTGAAAAAAAAGAAATGAGATGAATTAAATTTTACCATTTAATAATGGAAAAAATCGATGAGAAAAATGACAAATGATACATACCGGAAGATTTTCACAAGTTTCAATTTGTTTGCCCAACGTTCCAGTTGTTGTTCGTGGTCCAGTGGTCGATGATCTTTCCAAAGTGTCAAACAAATGACGAAATGGCAGCTCGTTAAAGTGCAGCATGCACACAAACCAATGCAGCGGTCTATTCAAATGCAATTCAAATCGACGCAAAATCCCATTTCTTACGCCAGTATTTGTTGGCTCACCATCACAGCATATGCCGATTAATGCATCGAGAGCAATTTCTTTTTCGACGAAGAATGCATTAAATGTCATCAATTTGTGTTCAGCATCTTCATTTTCGACTTTTGTGTAGCCTATCAATTGAGAATTTGGTTCCTTCAAAACAACTAGATGTGGTTCTTTCACCATCCTTGCATGCAACTTCTCATCGATTTTTTCCATTGTTAAAGCATCATTTTTTCGGCCGTCGAATGAAAATGCTATCAAATTGGATGCATCATACTGCTTACGAAGCAGTTCTTCTCTGCATTTGGCCTTTTCTCGACGCACTTTATTTTTATCCATGATGATAGGATTGCCATGTGCATCTTTTACGTCAATGTCTTGCATAAGAGATGTTGCGAGTG
Source organism: Nemotelus nigrinus (assembly GCA_947369275.1). Taxonomy (NCBI): domain Eukaryota; kingdom Metazoa; phylum Arthropoda; class Insecta; order Diptera; family Stratiomyidae; genus Nemotelus; species Nemotelus nigrinus. The sequence goes on from OX376372.1 coordinate 74,739,112, forward strand.
CTGCTGCTATTCTATCAGACACACCAAATCGATCACACATCGCAGCGAAGTTCGAAGCATCGTATCTGGGAGTATACGGTCCTCGTGTCATTGGCGGAATATCTTGTGGATTTGAACTTGGCTGATCTATATCAGTACTTGGTTCATATGCTGAATGGCTCTGTTCAACGCTTGTTGGTATTATTGTTGACGTTGGTGCTGGCTCTTCAACTTCTAGCACGAATTCCGGTATCGTCAATCTTCTGTCATTATTTTGATCTCGCATGAACTCTTTCAAATGATCTGGAATCAATCCACATGAGCATAATTCTGCTTTCAAGTCACATTGACATTTGCCGATGTAAAAGAATTCTTTTGTAGATTGCTCGAACGTTCTGAATGAGGCGATATTTGAATGTTTAGTTTCGATTTGATACTTGTCAATCAATGTACCCAATTTTCTAACAACACTTTGTTTGGTTAGAATTTCAACATTAAGTTGACTCCAAATTTCAATCAATTTGTCTGTTACGTGCGGTACGAATGTTTTATACGAAAACATTTTGTTTTGGAGTTTAGCACGTTCGGCCAAGAAAAAAAAACATCTTAAAATATCCTGTTTCGTTGGCAGATCGAGTCCACTCAAATCACAAGATGCACCAAAAACAGCAACATCGTGCGAAGGCAAATGCTTCAAATGACTTTCGGTACTTGTTGATGTTGTTGCGGTTTGAGATGTAGACGGCAATGCATTTGGATCCATTGTATAATTTTACTAAAAAAATTTTAAAAAACTGAAATTAGTATATTTCAAAACATTTGGTTCGAATATATTTTTTCCACCTACAAATTGGTAAATACACAGTGGTAAAAATGGTGTGAATTTTATTTATATTCAAATATCAAATTTTGATTTTCACAAAGCTTTAGCGTGTGTATTTTACGACGTCTGATTTCTTAACAATCTAATCGCATGAAGTTGTCACAAGATGTCAAACTACATCTTCGGTATTCATCGGGTTTGACTCACATACTCCTACGGCATAACTCATATGTGCCTAACTCATATATGTATATCAACAGCATTTACTCATATGTCAACCGACATTTCGCCTCTAAGGACCAGTTAATACATTATTCCAACGCACATTATTCCTACATGCTATACATATAAATACATTACAATGTATTACATATTTCAGAAAAAAGTAACCAAGCAAGAGAACAACATCGATGCCTATGTGTATTAAATTACAAAATTTTAACACATACCTTTTAATTCTTTTTGAATTTCACAATTATTCACTGGCAGGAAATTTATAATTCACTTTCACTGAAATGATGCTCAAACACTAATGAACTGAACACTCATAAATGTCATTGTGTTGTGCTCTTTCACAAAATATGTCGGTAATGATGTTTTACCGATGTTTTTTTTTAAATAAATGCGTTGTTGACTTGAAAGCAACAACACTTTGTCGCTTTTTTTCTCACTAAATTCATTTTTTTTATTTTTTACACATGTTCTTATTTTTTAATTTGAATTTTCATTGAAAAAAATTAAATAAAGATCAATTTTACCGAAAAACTTGTAATTTTTCTCGGAAAATAGACGAAAAATAGTTAAAATATGCATGAAACGCCCTCTGGCGGTAGTCATAGGTAAAAATAAAGATCAGAAATGAATTTCTCGACCCCAAAAACCCCCCATATACACATAAAAAAGATAATATAACGATGAATAAAAAAACGAATTTTGAATCAAAATGATGTTATAGGGAAAAAATCTTTTTTTGAAAAGTGGGAGACTCGAAAATCAAGATAGACCTATGGTTCCTTCGGCAAAGTTGCTTAGAATTGTCCATAAAATCATCCTAGGGGGCAGGTCTAATCGAATTTTTCGGCTCCATACAAATTGGCCCGCCCTAATATATATATATATATATATATATATATATATATATATATATATATATATATATATATATATATATATATATATATATATATATATATATATATATATATATATATATATATATATATATATATATATATACTAGCTGACCCGGCCACGCGTTGCTGTGGCTAACATTTTTGTCATATTACATTGTTGTAAACTATTTAAGGGGAACGGTAGGAGAACATCAGACATGGGCACCACCATGCTTCTTTACATAGATGCCATTTGTAAAAAAAACATGGCGACCTTCATGACTGATTTTCTACTACCGTTACCCCTTTTTACAATGAAATTATTATTTACGAACGAAGACGGAAACGTTAAAGCTGGTACAAAAATTTACTGGTTTGGGATTTTAAGGGGAAGGACTTTGAACACAATTGATTAAAATTTTCGTATAGTTGAAGTAAAGCAAAAATCAATACAAAAAAATTAAATTTAAAATACATTATTATTTTTATTCAAGTTTGTAACATATGAGTATATTAAAAAGTTTTTAGTAAATAACATGTAACACTTAAACTTAAAAATGAGGTAGGTAGGGTGGATAGTTTAAAATCTTTTAACAATAATATTAATTATTTTGAACTATAAATACTTTAAATTTCAATTTAATGTAGCACTAATTGGTTCACAATATTTTTGGTTAACCTGTCTTTAGCTAACACAAATAGGTTCGTTCAATCAAGAAAGGATAATAAAGGTTCCGGCGGAGTGGGTAGAGGTGACAGCACAACTTTTCCCGATGCGCAGCACATGCCGGGTGTTTCATTCCGAAATTTCAATGCCTGACAATATTGGCATACTTTATCCATTGCACCGATAGCAATTTTTGAATGCGCAGAGTAGTTAATATCTGGTGTATATTCGAAAGCAAGACGAACAAATGATGCACGTGTTAATGAGCGGCTGATCCGCTGCCTCTGTCGTTCTTGTACTCGTGCTGTAGCTATGTTTCGTTCTCGTGCCGCTCTTGTTCTTGCAACAGTCTGTCGCAGACGTTTGTCACGCTGTTCTTGACATTCTTGTGCAAGACGCTCTGCTTTCCTGACTCTTTGGGCTGCATTTCTTATTGTGATTTGTTCTGCCGACTGATGAGCTCTTTCAACGCGTTTGCGTCGTGCTTCTCTGCTCTTCGCGTTGTTGAGGTTAGATTTTTTCGAAAAAAAAAACTGAAAAACATGCTATTATAGCGCATTGAAATAAAAATATATATAATAATTTAATTATGTGATAATACTTACATGTATATAGTTTAATTAGAGTTTTGAACAACGAAGCACTAATAATTAAAAAGCAGGAATAATTTCACTGTATTATATTCACTTTAATATGAATTTAATTTATACTTCAGTCTAAGTAACATGTGGTCGGCTATGCTAACACCAAAAATTGAAAATGTAAAATTCACTGTATTTCGGTTTACTACAAAATAAATTTAACCTGTACTTTAGCCTCAGCAACATGTGGTGGTTATGCTATTAAGTTGTAGCTTATATGGAACGTTTAGACGTTTGACATAGCGTCATCTATTGAATACTTACTCAATCCAGTCAACAGATGTCGCCATCTGTTAAAATCGTTTGGTGCTAACAGATATTTGTGACTGTCAAATAATAGACAAATAATTTGCAATAAAATAATATTGCGATCATAAATTGAGATGTAAGCTATCCTATCTTTCAAGTTGGATCAAACTGCACACGGTGTGCAAATTTGATTAAAATCGGTAAAGTAGTTTAGGAGTCCATCGCGGACAAACAACGTGACACGTAATTTATATATATTATATATAAAGATAAAGATAAAGATAAAGACAAAGATAAAGATAAAGATAAAGATTAAGATAAGATAAGATTAAGATATATATATATATATATATATATATATATATATATATATATATATATATATATATATATATATATATATATATATATATATATATATATATATGTATGTATACTCGTATATAAACAATGACACCAAAACTGAGAAAATTAATAAATTCTGATTTGAATCAAAAGCTAAATCGACTGACGAAACAATGACAAAAAAGTTCAGAGTATGAAACAAAACATTATTTGTTGAAGTCATTTTGAACACAGATTACGTTCCAGAAAGAGATAAACTCAAAAGTAGGGAAAAGAAATAGTTACCATTACGGACAAATGGAACATTGAAGCTGAGTAATGTTGAATAATGTCAATAAAAAAATAAGTTTAATCAAAAACTCTAGCGCACCTGAACCGCTAGAAACACTAATGTTCGAAGAACAGTAGAAGAATCGTGGAGGTTTTGAGTGCATATTCCACCACATGAGCTGCTTATTACGGCCAAACTGTTTCAAACGCCACGTTTTACTTTGGTCTCAAGAATGCATTATAACTCATATGGTGGAAAGGTTTCAGATATTACCACTGGCATGAATTTCAATGTTTACGAGAGCAAAACACGGGTTGATTATATTCGTCATCAGTTGCTTATTTCACATAATTTTGAAAGCAGCATCTCATATAACATCAATGAAGAAAATGCTCAGTGCCTGCAGCACTGTAACTGAAGTTGGTGTTTGGAGCTGCGATCCGAAAAATTTGCAGAACTTTGTGAATTGAAACATAGGTTATTTATTTTCATTGTAAATGTTTCCGGTATGAACACTTACTGTAAGCATTTATTGATACAAAAGTAGCACCACCGACTCGTGCTGGCAACCTTTTGCCAGTATCAAAGCCAAGAATATATCACATCTGCTTCACGTTGTTATATTACATTCGAAGTTATAGGAGTATAAAGAAATTTAGGGTTACTTGCAGCGAGTTTTTTTCAAATAATCGAAAGCTTAATATTTGCTGTTTATTGTCATTACAATATCATTACTATTTGAAAATTCTACGATAAAACCGCTTAGTAAAGATATTGCAATTAAACAGAAAACCTACAATAGCTAGCAACCCTATTGTGCCTTTTCAACCAAATTTGGCCTGAATAATGTTTATAATAGGTTCCATTAATTGTATGAAATTCGTATTGATTTCATGACTGCACTGGAAGCTACAGGGCAAAAAGTTTTATTTTCCTGAGCGAATTTTCAAAACCAAAGTCACAAAAATTACTATAGCTGGCAGCATCAATCGAATTTTTCAACCAAATTTCTACCAATCAAGGTTTAAAATAAGATTCAGCTACTGTGTCAGTTTCATGAAAATTGGGTTACTTATTCACATTTCATAGGGCAAAAAGCAGTTTTTTTTTCTTTGTAATTTTTCAAGATGGCACCACTGGCACAGAGTTGCCCACAGTTCAAAATTGCTTCTTTAAAACCTGTTCCTATTTAAGTCCAAGGCATTCTGTAGATTTCACCTGTATCTGATTATTGGTTCGTGAGTTCCCGCGAACAGAAGTTTTTGATGCTAAACATATAGGTTAACTGGGAGAAGGTTACCGTTCTTGTCCGACATGAAATTTCCAAAGTTTTACTTTGAACGTGTAGATAAAGCAATAAATTTTTATACAGATGGGTTTTATTGTAAGAAACGGACATTTTTTAGGATATTCGATGGTTTGAGTGATTTTACTTTCAAATTGTTATTTCTTTCCAATTTAAGACCCCAAAATTATCATAGCTGGCAGCTCCAACCGAATTTTGTGACCAAATTAAGGCTCAGATACTGTGTGAATTTCGTCAAAATCGAACGATTCAATCAGAATTTATAGGACTAAAAGCAGCTATCTTTTTTAGTGATTTTTCAAGATGGCATCACTGGCACAGAATCGCCCGCATTTCAAAATCACTTCTGTCACACCTGGTCCTATTTAAGACCAATAGATTCTTTAAATTTCAATTAATTCTGTTTATCGGATCGTAAGTTTTTGTGAACAGAAGTTTTTGATACTAAAAATACAGGTAAATTGTGCAAGGGTTACCAGGCGTGCCCGTTATAACATATCAAATTTTTTACTTTGGCTATGTAAACAAAGCATAAGATTAACATATGAGTGGCTTTTTTTTAAGAAGCTTCATTTTTTCAAGAGAGACGATGATTTAGAGTTTTTCACTTTCAGCGCCTACCCTAGCTACAGGGATGTCATTAAAAGCAACTTAATAATACCAATATGTCCTGAAAATTTTGTAATAATTGAATAGTTCTGTCAAAAGTTATCACAATTTAAACATTTTCAAATTTTCCCGTTCTCTTTTAAGGCACCTAGCGCACACAGGGGGTTGAAAACATTCAAAACATTATCCGATTTGCATTTAAAAAACGCTCAAAATTTATTTCGTCAAATTTATTTTTGCAAAATTTATTTGTGTACGGAATAATAGGTATATTTTATATACGACTAAAATGGCCGCCGGTCCCAAAAAGTTAACAATAATTGACATTTAGTGAGATTCGGACCTATTCTGCATATCCATCAATGTATCCTGAAAATTTCAGCTCAATCGGATGGCGCGTTCGCGAGATTAACTCACTGAAATATTTTGATGATATATATATATATATATATACATATATATATATATATATATATATATATATATATATATATATATATATATATATATATATATATATATATATATATATATATATATATATATATATAATATATATATATATATATATATATATATATATATATATATATTTATATATATATGTATATATATATATATATATATATATATATATATATATATATATATATATATATATATATGTATATACATATATATATATATATATATATATATGTATATATATATATATATATATATATATATATATATATATATATATATATATATATATATATATATATATATGTATATATATATATATATATATATATATATATATATATATATATATATATATATATATATATATGGAAATATGAATTTTTGGTCGAACATTAGTAAAAAAAAACATTTTATTTAAATGGTATGGTATCAGTTTGCCGAAATTAAATTATATTAAAAACTAAGACAAAAAGAACTTTGAAATACAGTTGAAATATTTTCAATAAAACCCTTACTCCTCTACATCAGCTCATTGTCCAAGCCTTACTTCAAGTAGTCATCATTTTCCACTTGAATTGCTTGCGATTTTGTAATATCAGTTTTTGCCATCCACACATAACTCTCATTCGCACTCAATCTGATGAAAAAACTCTCGGGTGAATTAGATTAATAAGAGAGTCGATCATTTTAAAATTGTCCGATAATATCCTACTGTGATAAGCGTCGACAGAAAAACAAAACACAAAAAATGAAATCGCTTTAATTAGTAGCACCAATAGAGATATTAAATAGTTTGACCTTCATCATTCTTTCGGTCAGCAGTCCACCGGTGCGATGTTCATGAATTCCGTGTCAAAACAATGAAATAATTTCTGAAATAAGTGCATGTATGATTCTTGGATTCGATTTTTCACATTATTTGGAATGCGATTTGTGTGTTGCTCACTTATCGAATTAGTGTCACAGCATTCTAACTGATAGTGTGATGGTAGTGAAATATTTGAGCCCCTTTTTCTTGAAAATATTTTCTCATGTGCTTTGCTCTAAATTAAGTTATTGTTTCTTAGAGCATGACTAAGCGCAGCAGCACAGGTCTGCATAGCGTGGTTTGACTACCTTTTTGTGGTGTAAGCAGTAAACCAATGGAAATTGTCAATAAAAATATATTGTTAAAAACACTTTCGTTCCACACAATTTATTGTCAAAATTTGAATTAGTTTGAAATATATAAACCCAGGCCCACTTAATAATTAAACCAAATGGACAAAACTTATTTTCACAGGCAACATGTAATTCTATTTTTGTTTCAAAATCTTTCACTGTAAATAGTAGTTTCTTAGAAGGATTATCAAATAAAATGAAAGTGGACACGTGTTCGATAAGTCATCCGTGCATACTTCACGCAATTTGATTTCACAAATTCAAATTTTGACAAAACCTCTCGGTTTTTTTTTGCTGCAGTAGCTTCAAAACTTTATGTCATACAGTCAAGAGAAATTAGTTTTGAAAGTAACGTGCGAAACATAAACGTCTTCTATCTAATACAAACCTTAAATATTGTAGTTCAGGCTACTGGCCTAAGTCTTTCGTTCCATACATTTTTCTCTCGATACTAGCGGTGACATTGTATTGAATCTTTTCATCGAATTGTTTTCTCAACGTATTAGCATGTAGGTGCCATATGAGAACTAAATGCAATTACGATAATAAACTTTTGCTGGTGGTTTCATTTTCGCAACTTTCACTCGGTCCGAAGTTGGGAATAATTACAGCCATAAGTCGATCGACGTATTGCTATGCGAAAGTAGTCGAATAATTACTTGGCCATTGTTATTAACTCCTCAATAAATATATTTTTAAATACGGTGAGAATGCATTTGTGCGAGTATTTATGACAAGTTTCATTCGCTTTAGTATTGTTTACGAAAGATAGATAAAGATTTTAAGAAGCAAGTGCAAACACATTGTTGTATTCACACCGATAATTTGAGTTTAAATCCATAATATTAGCAATAATCTCGTATCCACGCTTAGTTTTTGATTGTTTTCACTTAGTCATGCATGAGAGTTTGGATATTATGGTTAGAAGTAAGTAGTAAAGTCGGTCAAAAAATATATTTCCGGGAAAGATATTACCGACGATTATAAATGCCACTTGATACTTAGTTGATAATTTAATTCAATTCAATTAAATTATTGATCACAAAATTCATAACAACGGAAAGTCTTGCATACTAGAATTAACCTGTGTAGTAGTCTCGTTATAAGCATCGCTTGTGCAGGAAGGCCTATTCAACTCTTAGGTCTATGCCTTATCACATCTAATTAACAATTTATAGATAGAAGATTAGTTACAATGCAGATTTAAATAAAATTAAAAGCTGCTTTAAATTCTTCATTAGATAGTGGTAGGAGTCATTTTTACTAATTTTCGAAGAAAATTAGTATTAAATTCGTTTCGCCGAAAATTCATATTTCTTTATATGTACAGGTGTGTTCATGAAAATAGTAGTGCAGGACCTCACAACACTAAATATTCATGTTTCGACATACTGACCACTGCAAATTGAACAAGTGTTCATATTTTCCTAAGAACAGCATGCAAAAAAGAGAATAGGGATAAGATTTTGTTAGTTTTGCATTGGTTTGGATGTGTTTTTGGTGTTTTGAGTGATGCACCGAAATTTGGCTGTTCATTAAAATAGTAGTGGCTACATGAAAGGAAAAACAAAACTGCATAACTTTATTCAAAATTGATTTTATAGGTTCTTAGTATTGGAAATAGTCTAATATTTAGTTGTATATCCGTTATTTTTAATAACGGCTTCGCACCGCCGGGGCATGGAATCGATAAGGTCCTGACAACCCTTCAAAGGAATTTGAGACCATGCTTCCTGAACCGCTTGCCAAAGTTGTGCTTTGTTTCAAGGTTTTGCGGTTGCCGCAACCCGTTTTACATCTCCCCATAAGTTTTCTATCGGATTAAGATCTGGGGACTGAGGTGGCCATTGCATCACATCGATCTTCTCCGAAATAAACCAATCTTTTGCGAGCCTGCTAGTATGTTTAGGATCGTTGTCCTGTTGAAATGTCTATTTTTTAGGCATTTCCAAACTGGCATAGGGTAGCATTGTGTTTTTTAGTATGTCAACATAATCATGTTTGTCCATTATACCATTTATCATATGGATAGGACCAACGCCATTGTAAGAAAAGCAAGCCCATATCATTATACTTAGGCCACCATGTTTAACTGTTTTAACTGTACCTAGGATTATATTCTGTATTTGGTGGACGTCGTACATACTGCCTAGAGCCTGTTCCACCAAATAAAACTATTTTGCTTTCATCTGTCCACAATATGTTGCGCCATTTTTCGGCGGGCCAGACTAGATGAGTTTTTGCAAATCTAAGTCGTCCTTGCACATGCTTCCGAGTCAAAAGGGGTACCTTTCTAGGACTTCTGGCATTTAAATTATCCTCAATTAGGCGACGACGGACTGTAACATCACTAACCGATAGATTTAAATCATTTTTGATAACTTAAGAGGATGCTGATGGCCGAATCTTGCTAAAGCGCACAATGCGTCTATCGTCGACAGCGGTTGTTTTGCGTTTCCCACCACGATTTTCTGAGGTTTTTTTATAATCAATCACGTTAAATATCATTGTAGGTGTGCAGCAAACAATATTTTCAATTTCCTTGTACGTTTTGCCTTTTGCTCCAAGGGTAACTATTAAATCTCTTTTCGCAGCCGTGCAATGCTTTCATCCGCCCACTAGAATAAAAAATAGTTTCAAACCCAATAAATATCAATCATCAAACTATTCATTGCTAAATTACACTTACTATTGACGTTTTTTGTTGTACTAATCAATAATTAGAATTGTTTTTCAACCACTCACACCGAGCACTACTATTTTAATGAACAGCCAAATTTCGGTGCATCACTCAAAAGTAATCAAAAACTTACCCAAACCAATGCAAAACTTACGGAATTTTATCGCTATTCTCTTCTTTGTATGCTATTCTTAGAAAAATATGAACACGTGTTCAATTTGCAGTGTTCAGTTTGTCGAAACATAAATATTTAATGTTGTGAGGTGCTGCACTACTATTTTCATGAACATAACTGTATATATATACATATATATATATATATATATATATATATATATATATATATATATATATATATATATATATATATATATATATATATATATATATATATATATATATATATATACAGTGGCGTGGCGTGGCGTGACAATTTTCCGAAGGGAAGCAATTGGTTGATGTCCATGGTTGATAACGCTTTCCGCAAATTCGTTACGTGTAATAGAACCTCTCTATAAAAGCACCCAGGAATTACTAACGGGGACGTGAGAGTAGACATTCTGTATTCTTATGAAAATGAAAGTTCACAGTCCTTCACACAATAAGAAACCATATCGATAATTATCAGTAAAATAATAACATTCCCAGAACTAGAAATATAATATTTTTGAAAGTGGCCAAACTTCGAAGAATTGAAAAGGTTTAAAAATATGAAACCTTGAGTTTATTTTAACGATTATGCTACCAAATATTTCAAAATAAGCACTTGTTAAGAATGGTACAACATTCTCATTGTTGTCAATTATGCACCTTGCTGTTTTACGTCGTTGTGCTGTTTTGCAAATCGACCATAATTCGTTCCCAATTTCCGTGAAACTGTTTCTTAAAGATTGTATTAGATCTGAATATGATACAGTATATCTCTTTGTTAGGACTGAAATATATCGATACTATTCGGTTTTTTTTTAAAAAAAACATTAAACAAAAAAATCAACTAAGAATCTTTAAGTAAAATAAAAAGCCCACTCTCACTTTTAACGATCTCTCCGTCTCAATTAGCACTATCATTTTCAGTTATATATTCTACGAGCTATTGTAATTGCTCCTTATTATAGAAATTTTTCCAAAAATAACCGATCATTAAAAGTCCAACGTTTTGGAGCTAATTTTGGAAGCATTTTTTGACGAATATATACAAAGCACATAAACTCATTGTCTTTGTTGAAAAACTAGTAATGGATTCGGAAAATATCGACATTCGCGTATACTATTGAACGATTTAGATAAAATCAAATTTAGTCGATGTTCGAAGAAATGAATAAATATTGCGTTTTTATAAATTTTTTTTGTACATGCCTGCAATCCAGATATTTTGGCAGATATTACAGAGGCTCTTCAAGGCTTTAAATTTTCAGACAGTATGCAAAACAAGATTAATTGAACGGGACGCAGTTTGGCTATCAGAAATATCTGTGAGATTTATGAAAGTTTCTTTAACTGCACCGGAAGAAGTAATATAACCAAAGGTTGTGGAAAGTTGTGATCGATATGATATATCGATTGTTTTTTCTAATATTATTGCTATGAATTTGCTTTTCTAAATTTCGTTACAAATATCTTTCAATATTTTTTTTTGAAAATCAACTTACGAGATCGTTTTGAATATAAATTGATGCTCCGGAAGAAACACTTGCTTGGTCCAAGTCACCTGGCAATTATCGATTACGCACTATCAAAAGATTTATTGTCTTTAGGTGATTTACCCCTATTGCAAGAATACACATTTTCATTATGACTATGTAATGCTTCTGCTTGACATCCTAAATGACACACAATGTTTATTAGAATCTTCATTGTTTCTCGATTTCACCAAACTGTGAGCAATATCACTGAATATTTATGTTGACTACTCAGCAATTCTTCAAACCACCGGAATCAAACTTGGAAACTAAAAGGACTGAATTGAAACGATCAATGTTATTTCTACCATGCCTGTTCACAGCTTTAACATTATTTAAATTACAAAATCCGATATTTCGCCAAATGTCTGAAACGCTTGAAAATAGCACACATGACCAGCAAAACTATTTTTGTTTAATATTACAACCGATAATCCGTTCCGAGTTTTTCATTTATTAATTTTGCGATCAAACTGTCAAGAAGGTATACCTCTTTGTTATAGAGACAATTTTCAAATTCGGTTTTGATCGGTCCTGGTTGATGATGTCCAATTTTTCAGCAAATTACCGAGATCCAATGAAATAAAATTTAAATAAGCTGACGAATTCTAAAATTTTGACCCACAGAACAAGTGAACACATTCACCTATTTCAATCTTTCATTATTTCAAATATCAACTAAAAGTATCATGCAATTTTACACAGTAATTTTACACATTCAATCCTGTACAATTCTAGTCTACAATTGCACCTATTACTCCCAAATCCTATAAGCTATAAGTGACTAAAAGTCTTCGCCAATTGAACATACAAAAATAGAACATACAAAAAAATAATCCCATAATATAAATCATAAATAAAATACATAAAATAACAACTTATTGAATCCACAGCCTCTGGCAACGCTCTTCACATATCGTAACTCAAACTCGCTCACAGCAAGTATTCTTCATTCACAAAAATCTGTACAAGCAAAGTAAAATGATAGCAATAACAATTTACCCTGCTACTAGTGAGGGGAACGCAGTAATATGTTCCACCAATAGTCATGCATTCGCAGCTCCGCTCTGACTCTCTCTCTTGAGAAGATAATTTCCCCTAGGAAGCAACATTTTCATTGCTTCCAAATGGATCATATGAAGACATTTTTTTTAATGACGTCACAGTCTAGTCTATATGGGGTCAAATAAATGGTCGTAGATGCAATTTTTACGTTGCTTCCAAGCCGTGGTTGTGCTTTCATTATTTTCATTCTGTGGCGTTACCAGATCAACTGTGTGAGATGTTCACAATTTGATTTGAGAATTTTTTTTTAATAAATGCTAATACGCGATTATTTCACAATTTCGAAAAAAAACAATTTAAAATCTATGTCAGCCAAATGTACGGGAAGCAATGCTTCCCTTGCTTCCATGAACGCCACGCCACTGTATATATATATATATATATATATATATATATATATATATATATATATATATATATATATATATATATATATATATATATATATATATATATATATCATCAAAATGGTTAAGGGAGATAATCTCTGTAGTGGCCAATCCGATTGAGCTGAAATTTTCGGGGAACCTAGATGTATTTAGTAGGTAGGTTTACAACTTGTTAAAATTGAGATATTCTAAACCTTTTGGCGGCGGCAAGCGTTTTAGTGAATTTTGAGGTACTCCTATATTTCCAAGCAGCGTGAATTTTTGTTCAAAAATAGTATTGGGAATAAAAACGTTTTATGTTTTAAGCTTGCTAACGACAAAAAATTGGAAATTTTGAGCCGTGTGTGGGTGCAGCGTGCCTAAAAGTAGGCAAGGATTCTTTTTCAAATTTTGATTTGTCATTACTTCTGACAAAAAAATTGGAACATCGTGAAATTTGCAGAGCGTATTAATGTTGACCAAAGTTTAATACACATGGATTTCCAAGGTAGTGCGGGTAACCCTGTAGCTGCGGCAGGCTCTTGAAAAAAATCCTTCAAATCATTGACCCTCCTCAAAAATTTTTGATTTTTGACAAAAAATTCAAATCATTGATAAATTTTAACGTTTGTGCATCATGTTAATTTGAAATTTTGAAAATTCCGATTTGCACAAGAACGGCAATCCATCACTAAATTACCTCTATTTTCAGCACTCGAAAGTTCTGTTCACGAGAACTGAAGATCGGATTATTATATCGGATTATTAACTAGGACCAGGTTTGATAGAAATTATTTTTAAATGCGGGTAACACTGTGGTAGTGGTACCATCTTGAAAAATCACTGAGAAAAAAAACAGCTTTTTGGGCCATAACTTCCGATTCAGCCATCAGGTTTAAACAAAATTCACACAATATTTGGATCTTACTTGAGGTAACATTTGGTGAAAATTTTCCTGAAAAATTAGAATAGGGTTGCCAGCTATGGTGATTATGATGAGCGAATTTGTCTCCTAAATCTTGCAAATTCGCTCAGCAAAATAAAGCTTTTTTCCCTATAACTTCCGGTGCAGTCATGATATCAAAATGGAGTTTATGCAGTAAATAGATTTTGATGTGAGCCAAATGTCATATTGATTTCGTTAAAAAATCATGAAAGGGCTGCCAGCTATGACTATTTTTGTAATTTTTTGGAATTTCTTGACTGCGCGATTATGTCATTAGATTTGGGGGGAACGATCAAATGGGAACGATCCTGCAATAAAAATTAACAACAAATATTAACGTTTTAAAAATTTGAAAAGTTTTGATGGTGGTAACCCTAAAAATTTTTTCACCCGTATAACTTCTAGCGCAGTGATTCAAACGAAACGAAATTTATTGGTTGGGTTTAGTTTAACGTGAAGCAGATTTGGTATATATTTTGCTTTGCTGCTGACACAGGGTAACCAGCTTTAGCCATTTTCGTAACTATTGCATCAACAGCTGCTTCAATTTACATACTCATATGCAAAACATTTGCAATAAGACTAAGAAACCAATTTTTAAATTTTCCGAGTTTTGAACATTTTTTGGATGGCAGCCTCAAACAACGTTAACCGCTAAAGCTTTCGACGAAATCCTCCGATGAGAACGAAATTCAAAGGATTAGTTAATTAAGTGTGAGTTTGTGAAGATAAACTTATTGCTGCTTCGTTGGGAAAATGTTGCCAGCACTGAACATTTTCATCATTTGTGTTATAGTTGAGTTCTGTTGCTTTGAACAAGGAATGGTTGATATGATTCTACAAAAAAGTGTATTACGTCTCTCCATATTTTTTTGTCACTCAAAGACAATTTCTTCGAAAATTAGTTTTCTAGCGGTTCAGGTGCGCTAGAGTTTTTTTACATCAAATTTGAATCTTTCAAACCTTTAAATATTCCGGGAGCTTATTAAAACACATAGGTCCAATGTAGGAAACAAATTTTTGTGTTTGTGTTTTACGGCAAGCGGGAACTACCATATTATTACGGTTTGCTCTTGTGGCGAGGTAATCTTGAGCATTGTTGGGTTTTACATACTTGTAGGTATAAAAGACAGTAGCGGCTAAGTAAAATTTTTTAATATCAAATACTTTTGCTATGGCGAAGAGCTCAGCTGTCGGAAATCTACGGGGCAATTGGAAGATTACTTTTAGAGTCTGTCTTTGCGTTGGCATTAAGTTTGAGAGGTGGGTAGAATAGATGCCATCCCAGGCTGCAATAGCGTATTGCAGACCAGATTGGACTAGTGCATAATAAATAGTTTTTAGTTGATCTATCTTCAATAAATCCCTTAAAGAATAAAAAATGTGTATGCTTCGCCTCAACTTAGCATTAACTTCTTCTGTGTGTTAATTCCATTTGAAATTATTATCGATAGTCACCCCTAGATATTTTGCATGGTCTACAACACGGATTGATTTACATTTCACATTACATTCAATATTGTCTCTATGCCTACAGTTTTGGTCGTGTAAAGGAAGAATACGTTCGTTAGGCTGACCTGTAGTTGTGAGGGAAAACGCAATTATTTTAGTTTTATCTGTATTTAGTTTGAGGCGGTGATTGCGTAACCACCTTAGTATGTTATCCATGTGAACTTGACATAACCTGAAGCTCTCTGTCCAGCTAGGGGCCGAAATCAGCATTACCGTACAGCAAAGGATATTGTTTTACTATTAAGTGCCCTTTTGTTCAAATTGCAAAGATCATTTACATAAATGAGAAATAACAATGGTGAAAGGACAGTCAATTGTGGTAGATCTACATCGGATTTGAAACACCAATCACTATAAGCGTTGTTAGCTTTGACCCTTTGCGACGTTTGCTAAGGTAAGAGTTCAGTAATTTTAGGGGTTTACCTATGATGCCAATTCCACTTCGTTTTTTTAACAGCAGGTTTTTGGGTACTGTGTCGAATGCTTTCTTTATGTTCATAAATACGGCTAAAGGCTTATTATTGATGTCGATTTCAGAATACAAGAAGTTTATGACCTTTAGTACTGCATCCTCTGTACCTAATTTTTCTTGAAACCCGTATTGGTTTTTAAATAGTACATGGTTTTCCGTCAAGTATTTAGTTAATCTATTTTTTATACATCGTTCAAATATTTTCGCAAGCATGGGTAGAAGCGATATTGTTCTGTAGCTATTTACCTCCAGACGATTTCTTCCTTTGAATAAAGGATAACAATAGCTTTTTTGAAGTCAGACGGAAAGATTCCTTCACTTAGACATTTATTGAGCAGTTTCGTCAAGGGGGATATGATGTTATATTTAATTGATTGAATCGTTCTATTATTTAAACTGTCCCAACCTGGTGCAAACCAGTAGTTTTCGATCTTTTACTTGCTTCATGTTTTCATTCCTTTGTCCATATCTGCCTTTGTAAAGGCTCAGTACGGAGAAGGACCTATGAAGGGCATTTTCGCACCTTCTTTGGCTTAGGTATCAGCTTCCTTGTTTCCTTGGCGCCCCTCATGGCCAGGGATCCATATCAACTCGAGACAGTTTTGTGCCCCTATTTCATTTAGGGCCTTTCTCACCTCATAGAGTATAGCTGAATTTATTTGATCGTAATTCATAGCATTAAGAGTCACTTGACTTTCCAATTGGATCTTAGTTCTGATTTTTTTGATATTCCTTATTATTTGTGAGGCTCTAAGTATGGCAGATAGCTCTGCTTGATAGATGGTGGTCTTCTTTGGGAGAGTAAAATGCATTTTGCACTTGGGACCTACGATTGCTGCCTCTACTTCAAAATCCATCATCCGTATACCACATTTGTACTTCTTTGTATGAGAAAGGTGGGCCATCTTCCATTTGTTCCTTGATAGAATTGTGACCTTGAACGTCTTTTCGAAGAGTTATTTACTTTTTATTTGATCGCTGAAGTTTTACATTTCCATTATGGGCCTGATATCCTCCAGGATTTTAAGATGTTACTTTAGATCTACTGATTGTACCTGTAGACTTGCAGTAGGCTATTAGCCTGTTTTGCTGCTTGATAATGAATTTTGACGTGTAGTGGTTCTAGATTTAAAAGAGCCTCCATTCTGCCATTGTACTGGACCTCATTGTTTTTGTATTCAGCCATTCACCCTTTGAAGCTTGCTGAGCCTATTAACAAAATATTTTGTGTGGTTTTCTTCAGCCAAACTACAGCTCCACATAGGCAGATAGGTCTTACTATTTGTTTGTATGCCCATTGTGCCTGCCTTGAAAATAGTCTCCAATTGCGTCCAAGCACTTATTTAGTCACTCAGAGTGCCTTGTTCAATGTTGTTCTGTTTAAAAGTTTGTCCCACGTAAGTTTCTTAACTTGGTTGATTCCTAGAAATGTTAGCTCTTCCTGCAGATATACAATTGTGCCTCTAATATTTAGGGCTCCTATTTTGTTTTTTTTTTCGCTCTGGTGAATGGTATTATGCTAATTTTCTGAGGACTAATGGATAAAAACTCTTCCTCGCACCACTGGATTGTTTCATTTAAGGTTTTTTGCATTCTTGTTCTCAAGGTGTTCATGTGTGAGCCTTTTGGTATTACCGTGCTATCGTCGCATAGGCGCGCGCAGTTGAGCCCTTACTATTCAAGATCACGAAAAGTTTATCAATTAGAAGGGACCATAGCAGGGGAGTTATGTCTTGCATTGTCAAAAGCTCCTTCTTCTATGAAGGTGCATAGTAGGATTTCTTTGCCATTCAATATCTTTTCCATTTGTTCCAGCTTATGTGTAGCATATTTAGTCAATTTGCCGTTTTGGTCGGCAAATTGAAACTTGCTAAGTGGTATTTTTCCAGAAGATCACTAATTATTTTTGAGTCAATCAGATTCTCCATGGTCTTTAATGTGAAAGATGTGAAGCTAATTGGCCTGTGTGGTTTTGGAGGGTTGACCGTTTTGTTGCTACCTTTAGATATGAACACAACCCGCGCCAGTCTCCACGATTTTGGTTTCTAGCTAAGTGCCAAGCTCGCTCCAAAAATGTGTACCAAAATGGTTTTAAATTTCCCGGTGGCTATTTTTAGCAGCGCTGGGTAGATTTTGTCCAGTCCTAGTGATTTAAAGGGTTTGAAGGAGTTTATTGCCCATTCAACATTTTCATAGGTCAGGATTTATTTAATCAGTGGTGAGTATAATGTCCGATCAGGGCCATCCTCTTCTTTTTCATCCTCACCGCTGCTCCTCATTTGGCACCCTGCAAAGTGTGCTCTGAGCAGCACTTCCAGTGTGTTTCCAAAGGTAGTCATCATCCCTCCATCTGGAGTTCTAATATACCCTTGGTTGCCTTTGGACAGAGCATTCTGCAGCCTGGCAATCTCTATGATGCTATTGAGACTTTCGCAAAAAGTACTCCAAGCCTTTCTTTTGGATTTCCTTAGCTCTCTATTGTATTCTGAGAGTTTTCGTTAGAGACCTACCAGTTTGATGTAGTTTAGCCTCAGTTGAACTCCGTTTTTGTGGCTCTTCCAACATGGCACCCTTGTTTTGGGAGAACTGGTTTTCTCAGGACAGTCATCGTGGTATGATTCGAGGATTATTTTGGAAACCTTGTCCACAGTGTTCTCCAATTCTATCTTCGTAGTGAAACTCGGATGCATTCCATGAAGTCCCACTGTAAGGCCATTTTCATAGCTTTCTTAGTCCATAAACTCTTTTTGCCTATGTTTTACCTTTTTTGCAATATATTTCCTTAGTTAAAAGTTTACCTATATGCATGTGATCAGGGAACTAAACTCTTTTTAGGACATTTCACTTCTTTATTAACTGCATTGCACTGTTTGATACCAACTTAAGGTCTAGTACCTCTTGCCTGTTAACTGCCAGGAACGTTGGCATCTTACTCTTATCTTCAATAGCAAAATAGCTCAATAGGAGGAATTCCACCTCTAGCGTTGACATCAATATTCCCTCATGCTGTGTGATGAGCGTTGGCATAGCATCCAAGAATCAGCATTTTGTTCTCCTGTTTGTAGTGGTCTACGAGCTAGTCGATAGAGACCTGTACTTGGACCGCTCTATTGGTGTATTTTGGGGTTAGAAAAAAGTTAATGCTGGTGTTAATTGCTTTCACCGAAATCGGGTTTTTTTCTCCAGCAGCCCAGATTAACTTCCTATTTTTTTGTATTGAGGCCACTTATTCTGCGTTTGATTACTCAGGGCTTTTGTGCTAGCCCCATTTGAAAGGTGCCCAAGGCAAACCTGCTGCTTAATTCCGCCGAGGTAGCTTTTGTATGATAAAGGTTCACCTGTAGACACCTTATTGCTTACCGCTGGGAACTGGTGCTGTCGGTTTCATTTTAGTTCTTCCACCCTCAATATTGATAGTTAGAGTGACCGCTGGCTCTAGTGATTTTCTGCTAGAATAGGTGACAGACTAAAGAACAACTGAAGTTAGTCAAACCATCGTGTTAGTTGAGCATGAATTGGAAGCAGTGCAGTTCGTTAACTACCTTGGGTCAAGAGCAGTAGCTGATGACAATATTTCAGAATAAATGCACGGGATGCTATTTGAATCCTACAAAACTTTCCGCGGTCTATCATCGGTTCTTAGGACTTGAAAATCAGCCATGATTTCAAAACTATGGCTGCACAAGACCGGCCAAAAGCATTCCAAACTTTGAGAAGCAAGTCTTACGGAGAATATTTGGAACGTATCCAAAGAAGAGGAATTTTGACGACGCTAAAACCATTAGTTATGCGTGGCCTACCTAGAAATAGATAAATTCACCAAGATGAAACTTGGTGGATTCCAATGGGTTAAGCACGAGCTCGCATGAGGGCAGACAAACCTACTTGAAACACTCATTATGGCAAATTTAAATACAGACGGTAGTGAGAAAGACCTTGCCTGCGTTGTAAAAAAAGCGTAAAACAATATACTCAGAATTAAGGGATGTCTTAATGGATGATATCGTACCGGACTTTGAGTGTAGTATATATTATGAATTATCAAAAGCAGATATAATTATTTTTTTTTGAATTAATCACACAGTATTTTGTACTATAAGCTCGTGTAACCTTGTGGACCGGGCACTGGCTCCTACTGCGTCGAGTCTCTAGTTCAACTGCACACCAAACTTGGGTCCTTATAGCTCTGAAAATGTGCCTGAGCTAAATTAGAGACAAAGTGAGGCGTTGAACTAATCATTCTACAAACTACATTGTCTGCAAATTTGCAAGTGAAGATCTTTACCAGAGTCAAGCCCTTCAGGAGTTATCGTGGGGCTACTTTACTTTCTGCTCTGCATCTCGTCGAAGTTTGGAAATACGCATCTTTATTCCTCCGCGAGTTCAATTTACTTGTTAATTCGAAAACATTTTCAAAACCAAAAATTTTTTTCGGATTGGGACGCTCAAAGAATTAATATATCTACCGCCCTATGCTTGCCACTTTCGAAATTGACCTATTCGAATCGTTAACAAAGCAATACGAATTAAAAGAGCAGATGAAATACGGCAATTTGAGATATTTCATGTTGAAAGACGTATGTGCAAAGAAAACAAGCACACGCACGTCATTGAATACGATATCTGCTTTTCTGTTTTTATGAGCTCAAATAAATCGCTA
Source organism: Nemotelus nigrinus (assembly GCA_947369275.1). Taxonomy (NCBI): domain Eukaryota; kingdom Metazoa; phylum Arthropoda; class Insecta; order Diptera; family Stratiomyidae; genus Nemotelus; species Nemotelus nigrinus. The sequence goes on from OX376372.1 coordinate 74,760,125, forward strand.
TGGCTAATACATATTGGAGTAACTTTTTGAGCAGATACAAACGTTGGAAAAAACACAAGTTCCATCATAAATTAAGATTAATGAGAGTATCTGAAAGCGAAACAATAGATTGTTCAATGTTAATGCTGCATGCGTAAATTGATTGAGACGTGAAATCGTATATGCTTCATTCTCACATCTAGATCATTTCAATATTATTGTAGCTAGTGAGATTGCAGTTTCTGGCAGTGGATGCGTGCTAGCGTGATCGAAGGGTTTTTTTCGCGAAAAATTTCGCAACATGCAAAATGAATTACTTTTTAGACATATTTTGCAATTTGAAGCGCGCTAGGACTGAATGAACTGGTTTAGATTTTTCTCAGCATGTTTTTTCGAAGTTGTACATTCAGGTCTATTTCAGTATTGGCAGTAAAATTGCGATTTGGATGCCATAATTTAATATGTTTAAAGTTAGTATGAAAACTTTTAAAATAAGCGTCTTTATTGGGAATGAATGCTTAAAGAAACATCAACTTGCAACAAAATTAAGTCAGTAGTGAGAATTTTGTGAAAAATCTACGCAAAATCGATTGGCAATAAACGAATTTATTTTCAATGCGTCATTTCGGGCTCACGAAATGTTCATATATTGTCTGATAGACAACATATTGAATTAAATCATTCAATTCACGCCTATTGATCACCTATTTTGCATACATATTTTTGTAACAGCTCATCTATGGTATTTGTCTGAAAACTTTTGTTCAAAAAAGTTTGGTGACAAAATTTTAAGTTTAACGATTGTCTGAAAAGACTTCAGAGGCAAATGGTCATTAAAGAAAATCAACATAAAAGATCGTGTAGATAAGCAAAAGTTTTGTCACAAACGATCCAGCATGTCTGCCAGTGTTCAAATCGTCACTTTAGTCAGATTTTAAATGTATTGAAACACTGAATCACAATAGAAACAAAGCAGACCAAAGTTCATGATTTATGATTTAATAAATAAGAAACGATTTACGATTTGAGCATATTTTTAAGACAAACACATTAACTAAATAGCTTATCTTATCCTTGTATGATCAAATTATCAACATACTAATTATTTTAATTAGTCAATATAAATTTGGTGCATGTAAAGTACATCAAAATAGATTAGACATTTATTTTTGCGGACAAAACAAACATTAAAATTAATCATCGTTAATAAGTATAAGTTGACATTTAATAATGCGACAAGGGAGTTTTTAATGTAAATTTTTTTATGTAATTGCAATGAAAATTTCAAACACAAATCTTAAAAAGATTTTACTGTCCTTGAATAAATACAAAATATACCTTGAAAATGTAAAAACACTTTTTCTACATATAGATCAGCCATACTTTTATCTATTTGTCTATCATGTTGATAGATTCGGCAAAGTTCAGCTTGCGTAAGTGATTTGTTCCCCAATTTTAAAATATATGTATCAACCACTTTTTACAAGCGGCAGCATTTCAGACCCACGCTTTTTCAAATTATCTGCTTTTCGTATGTATAAGCAAAATATAGCCAAAAAGGTATCAATTTCATTTTCGATTTCATTTTCAACTCAAATAAATTATAAACTTGGCGCTGACAAAGCTTTCAACTTGAGGAATTGATTTATTGTTATTTTCCGTCTGAATTCTCTGGAGAAAAAAAAACAATAAAAAACATATAAACACTATGGACCCTATCTGTACGTCAAATGATTAACATCTTAACAAATGGACAATATGCTGCTACAGTGAAATCAACTTACATAGATCTTGTAGTGCGTTTGTAATTATTATGGAATGTATGATAGCGATCATGTCATTGGCAAAACCAATGACACTCCGATGCGGATAGCTGGACAACCGCATTTGAATATATTGCGTAAGTTAAATTAATCTACCAAGGATAAGACAACAACAATTTAATTTCAAATAGCCGAGACCTAATAGAATTTGACCAACCGCCCTACAAAAATGAGTGTTTGCGTAAATTTTATTGCTAACTTTCGTGAACCCTGTTACAGAAAAACATGATCTTATCTTCCGCGTTAATAGCATCAACTGTTTCTTCGTACAATAGATTGGATATAATTTTTTTTATGTTTTCTATTTTTTTTTTCAGTAATGTGTTTCACCTGGCTACGGAAAATAGATGATTATTCATTGAAATGATTTGATCGAAAAGTCCGTATTTCAAAGAAACTTCAAAGTTTTTAATTTATATATAATTACTTGTACTTGATAATAAGCAAAAATAATAATTTTATTCAAATATTCAGATTCAGATAATACAAGAGCATATATATATGATGCATAGTATTTGTCAACAGATTACATTGCTTTACGAATACGTCCATCACTTATGCGGACCGAAATTATTGCTGGTTTCAGTGTGGCAGGTTCTTTCATTCAAATAGCTTACAATACATAAAGTGATCGAATTCAGGATTTTCCGAACGATTCGAAATTAAATTTCGTTTTGTACTCCAACTTATGATTTTTATTGGTTTTCGAAGTAATAAAACTTCACATTTCTATGTATTTAAAGGATGTTTTTTAGAAAGGTTTCATTTGAATTCGAAATCTTTTACTTTTTTGATGCAAAATTTGTTTCATGGCATTTATTTTTGGAAGATGTTACCGTTACTCTCAGCAACGGGCACTAGAGCCCTTTACAAGGGCGGCAGTTTTCGGGCGGCTTTTGCTCGCGAAGAAAAAGGTCGCGGGTGGGCGCCACTCGCTTCTAACCCGAATCACTGCCACACTACCATCGCCCTGAAGCGAGAAGAGGATGACGGCCTCTTATGCACAACCCCGCATCGCTATCGATAATTACAACCCCGCTCAATTTACGATCACACACTTTATTGTAATTAAGTAATAATGCTACGTTATTTTCTAACGCGTTACCATTCACTGGTAATCTTCCAAAATTCCTTCTTGCTTGTAAAATTTCACTAAATTTAATTCACAATTTTATCTTACTTGCTATCTAACCTGCTGATTCCGGGTCTAACTATTCTGGATCGCCGCAATGCATTTACTCCCGCGATGGGGCCCTTTCCGTAGATCGATGCTTGCAATCGAGTAGAAATTCAATTTGACAAACGTCCTTCGCGACTCGTCCTCCTCGTTTGACTCGTACTTCGCAAAACCGCTATCTCATCCACGGAAACATATATCTTCCTTGGAGGATTTACCCGCACATCAATCGCGAACAGTGTGAAAGAAAAATGATTTTGTTTTTTTTGCTGCCGCTTCCAAGTTCCCTAGATTACCGTCGGCGGCTATATGTTCTCCAGTCCACGTCCAAATATGCGAAAAGCCAGAACAAAAGAAGAAAATGTATCAATTTAATTTTACCACCTACAGCACAAGACCTCCGTCCACTCACCCAGTTCACGACAAAAGAGGTCCTCTTTGATCTAACCTGCTCACAGGAAAATTTTCCTGGCGGCAGCGGGATTTTCAAATTCCGTTTGGTGCACTCACCCGAATTCGATTTCACTCATCTGAGTGTTGGGTTTCGTATTCACCACGCGAACCAATTTGGGACAGTTTGACTTGGGACATCTCCTCTGACATTTTTCCCTTCATGACGTATCCGACTTTCTCTATTCGGTAGTTCATCAGATTTGCTGTCGTGCATATCAATTCTCCAGGACTTTCGGCTTCAAATTCCAGGTGGGTGGCTATTTTGTATTTATACCTAATCGTTCAGTGAGAAAACACGTTCGCGATCCTCATGGTGACCTTTTATCTAATCGGTATCAGATAATATTAGCTTCCGACAGTGTATTCACTCCGCCGTGCTTTCGTGCGAGGATTTGTGCGTGTCTAAGTTTTCGGGTGTGAATGTTTCCTGACGCGTAAGCTAGTGTCCTCTGGATCTCCGTTTCCTTCTGCGTATTTCGACTATCCTCCGCATCTCGGGTCAATTCTATTGACATCTCATCGTTTACTTTAATCGCCTTTCGATCCGTGGCTTTGAGTTCGGGAATCAGCAATTCCGGCATCCGCTCGGTATCCATCGTATGTAGGCCAATTTTTGGCCTAGGTCGGGTGTCGTCAACATTGACGGCTAGGCCCATACGTTGCTCTGCCTTGTCGGTTAGTTTGTGTCGGAACAATTCGATTCGTGATATCTCATAGATATCGCTGTGTTTTGCCAATATCGCGATCGGGATCTCGTTGTTGATAGTTATGGTGTTGTTTGTGCGTACAATTGTTTGTAGTGACTTGGTGTTGATTGTTTTCATGTTCGTCTGACTGAGATACCTTCAATAGGTGTCCATTGGAGTTCGTGTTGTTCAGTGATGACTCGTGTTGTCTTGTTGTAGCTTCTTAGATAAAACTAACAGCTAACTTAATCATCTAAAATCTAAAACTAACATCTACCTCGACCTTAATTAACTCGTAAATTGTGGTTGTTACCCAATCTCCATCGTTCTCTCTTTTGGAGGACGATGGGGATTTTATTATTTTTATTATTTATATGTATTATGTTCAAAATTTAACCTTTAATTTAACGAAACTTCTATGAACCGTGACAAAGATTATCTCGTGTGAATGACCGCCGCGCCGACCTCTCAAGAAGTTAATTCTAGAGGATCGGCTTTCAATCACTTTTTGAAGCAACTAGGCCGTACTTCGTTATTTTGGCTTCTAAAGCGTCGATCGTCGCTGATTTTTCAGCCTAAACCAACAATCACATATTTCTGGAAGAAGAAATCCAACGAAGTCAAATCATATGGTCTTGGTGGCCAATTGATGGGCCCGTTTCTCGAGATTATGCAATTTAAGAATTTCGTCTTCAACAAGTTAATGGTTGCGGTTGCTGTGTGGCATGTAGTGCCATTTCGTTGAAACCACATATCTTGCTTGCACATCCATACGACGCGAATTTGGAAGCGAACACTGTTTTTATCATTGCCCTGTATCAGTCACCAGTAACATGCGTGCAGTGTTCATCTTATAAGATGTATGGGTCTTTGATGCCACCAGTATGCAGTGCGGAGAATACAGTGCATTTTTGTGGATGTAATGGCATATCCATGTTTTGACGGGTTTTTTTGTCTTGCTTCAGGAGTGCAATTTTGCACTTTTATGCAGCCATCAAGTCAGAAATGAGTCTCACCGCTGAACAAAATTTTCGTGATACAGGAAGAGGATAGATAAATCACAGTTTCCTGTGCACGCCTACAAATCGAAAAATCAAAAATCAGCAACACTGACTTCCATGGCTACGATATTTCCCTCGGAATGCACTGTTCTCAATTTTTCTTTGGTCTACGGTCCGGCAATGTGAAGTGGTTGCCAAAATTTGCAGTCACGTGGCAAACAACCCGTGCTGATGGATGATTACGTCGTCCATAAAACTCCCGTTCAAATCACATGTGCATTATCTGATGGGAACACTCGTGCACTTGCAAATACTTGGAGACGCTTGCGAATTTAAAAGACACACAGCCAGCCTTGTTTAAAGTTCAAATGTATGCCATATCTGAAAAACAGATGGAATTGATGGCCTCAACACAATCGAATTTCTGCAGCACGGTTGATAGTATTTAAAAAAAAGTATATATATACTTTGCGTGACAAGCTGGCTAAAATTCATAGCACTCCAAGTGCTGAACTGTCCTTATCATAAGATATTAAGATGATGATTGCTGATATGAAAAGAATTTTTGCATAATGGTAGCCAAAGTCAAACAACTAAAGTTGACTTCCCCTATTAAACGTTTAATCAATGAGGACAATATCAGATAGCTCACCGCTAAATCCACACCTTTTACACTGCAACTTGTAGTAACAGCTTACAACCAATATTAAAATTTCGAAAATTTGAAAACTTTTGCGGGTCGTAACCCTAAATTTATTTGTACTCCTATAACTTTCAATGCAGTCATCGGATAGAAAGGGTTGGCTGGAGCACGTGGTGTACAATATGCACTCAAAATCTGCACGATTTTTCTATTGTTCATCGAACATTAGTATTTTTAGCGGTTATGGTGCACTAGAGTTTTTCACTCTTGACTGGCCATGGAAAAATGGCCGGAAATCATTATTCCATTATACAATAGATTTATAGTCTCTAAAACCACTTATCAAAACATACTCAAAGCAGGGCTTTATAGGGCCATGACGGGATTTGGCAACCCAAACAAATCAGCACGATAATGTCAATGCCGAGCATAACAAACCAAGTTAAAATAGGGCCAATGAATATCTTCAATAGGCTTTCCAGGCCATTGATTGATTGAAGAACATTTTTATTTCATTTTTGTTGCACATTCTTAACCTAGCTTAAAGTATAATTAACAATGATAATTTAAAGTCTAGCGGCTATACTATTTTGGCCTGCTGGCTCTTATGGTTTTTTTTATATAAATATTTTTTCCTTAAACAGTTTTTATCTTACACACTGATAATACTACCCAGCTTGTACAAGTGCTGGGGTTACCCGAACAATACTTGACTTAAAATCTACCTTACACTACAATTAAGTACTAACCTATACCTAATTATAACTAACCTAACCTAATTAGACCTAAAACGTAGCCTAGGTCTTACATTAAGCCCCTTCTGTTTGACGGAAGGCCTACATAGCTTAATAGCGCATCCATGAGCTGCCGTTGATACGCTGACTTTGCGGGGCGCATAAATGGCTCATTAGAGCCACCTGTACATCCTATTGACCGAATCAGTCCGTTTTCATGTCCGTCCGTTTGTCCGTAGAATTTTGTCGTTAATTCTACAACCCGGTCCCTAAGTGGCTTCAGTCCCGACTCCTGATAAAGGAGAAGGTTCTTCGGCCACTTTTTAGTTACCGGGTTGTAGAGCCTGCTAGTGCAGAAGCGGAGAATTCTTCGTTCGAACATCTCCGCTTCGGCCATGACAGTCTTTGAACAGGTAATCCAGGAAGGGGAAGCATAAGTTAGGATAGGCCGGATCAGGGTCTGATACTTTCCAGGCTAATGAATATCTTCGACAGGCTTCCGCGAGAGGATGGTCGGACCTGCTTCTTCTTAAACCTGTCGTTAGAGAAGAGATTCTATTATATCAACGAGAGGGATTATCGTCTTCAAGTTCAGACAGACACTGTTGTTTAGGAGATGGTATTGACATCATTGAAGATTTCAAACTAGCTGTACTAAAATGCTATATCTAGATAAAGTTAGCGGCACAAAAACTAGAGCTAAAAAACTCGGAATATACGAAGTGATCTGTGAAAAGAACACTTAAAGCCGGTCAAACAATCAGAGTAGTTGAAGATAAATTTGAAGTAGTATAATCTTTCTACTACCTTAAGTCAATTATAGCAGCCGATAACAATGGAGAGGAGAAGAAGATATTTTTTTTCAAATTCAACAAAGCCCACTACAGTCTGTCCAAACCCTTCAAATCCAGAATTCTTACCCGAACATCAAAGCTACTGTTGTTCGAATCCATGGTCTTGACTGTACTCATGGATAGATCCGAGACTAGGGTACTAAGTAAAAAGTACTCTGACGTCTTAGCCGTGTTCGAGAGGAAAGCTTTGCGAAGAGTTCTTGGCTCCACATGTGAAGTATGGTTACTCCGGAGACGTGCAACTATGAGTTGTACCTAGAAGCACATATAATCACAAAGACAAAGCTCCGTAGACTCCGGTAAATTAGACATCTAGCTCATACGAACGAAAATGAGCCTGTTCGAAAAACCATTTTGACATATTTGACGGCAGATGACAACGAAGTAGACTTTGTTCATTCTGGGGAGATGGCGTTGAGCAGGATTCTCGGAGCATGAGAATTCCTAATTATATAACAACAAGCCGCAATTGGAACCGGTGGTAAAATGTGGCGAAAGAGACTAAGATCAGGCTCCGTATTTAGTACCAACGATGATTATAGGCTATGATAGAAAAATTGTGATTTTGAGCCCTATCTTCACCCTTGATATCAAAGAAGAACAACACTCGGCAATTTGAAGAGTGCAACTCTACATCGATTCAAGGTCTATTCCTTAAGGTGCAAAAGTAAAGGCAAAACAAAGACGCATAAAGGAGCCAATAATATCTAGCAAGACGAGAACTTTCAGAAATAGGTCATTGGGTTTTAATATTTGCTCCGAAGTAGGGTTGGAGAGAGTTATACATACAGTTTTTTAGGACCAGGTACCCCTTCTTATGTTGATTGCGGTTTTATATCGTTTAGAGCAACAACTGGTCGATCATAATATATATGGAAAAAAAGGCTACGTATATTTGTAAATCTGATAGTATCTAACTAAACTGTCTTTTCCAAAACTAAAAAAAAGTAAAACCGCCTTATGATAAGACATGAAAAAGTAATTGATATTCTAATATTGTGCGCAGAGATTTGTTTTTTATTTCTTCTAAAACTTAATTTTCTTACTATCCTTGGAGATTTGTTGCACCAAAAAGACGCCAGTCGCATTTCAATAAAGTACAAAAAGATTTTTTTGCTGACTTTTCTAAGTCCATAATATTTTCTTTACTATGCTAGAAACAAATTTGATACCGAGAACAAGCCGAAGTAATATTTTATTCTGACCGACGCTTGTAGATGAGAGGCTCATAGATATGAAAGGCTAAGGGCATTAAGTAGTCTTAATCCGGAAATGCATATTTGCAATTTTAGTGGGATACACGTTCGATTGCACGATTTAGGCTGGTTTCACACATATGAGGTTCCATTCGGTTCGGTTCGTTTACGGTTCGTTTTCGGTCGCGGCCGAAAAGTGTGAAACGATAATTTGGTTTCTATTCGGTGCCTAATAGAAACCGTATAGAAACGAATACTCCCTGAGCACGAATAGGTTTCATCAGGTTTCTATTAGGTGTGAATTCGTGTCCAGGGAACAGAAAGCAATCAAGGCGTTCACACATGCACGGTTTAGTTTCGGTTTTAACTGATTGGATCATTTGAATTTTTTTTTGTAATTTATATATTATCAGTTTGGATCTCTTAATTTGAAATATTTAGACGTTTCACTTAGTTAGTTTAGTCAGTTTTGATTAGTTTTATAATAACCTCCAATTTTTTTTTTGAAATTATCAGTCGTAGTTTTTCTGATAAAATGAGCAAATTATAAGATGTTGATGTGGATCGGCTGATTTGTGCTGTGCAATCTAAAGTCGCGCTGTGGACAAGACTTGTGCAAAATATGAAGATAAATTTAAGACGCAAGAGGCATGGATAACCGATTGTGTGAAAATTTTACGCAAAGTTGAGGAAGAAAAAACAAAACCTAATATGAACCGTGTATGTGTGAAGGGGTTTCGTTCGGTTCGGTTTGTTTTCGGTTACAAACGAAAACGAACCGAACCGAATGGAACCTCGTACGTGTGAAACAAGCCTTATACATATTGACTTTAAATTATGCATCTACCAGCCTTAAGCCCCAGACTTAATTTTGTTGCAGCGCATCAACTTTATTCAATACACACCCTTCGAAATTCGCTCAATAGTTTCTAACTATCAGACAAAAAACCTCATTAAAACTATCTGTTTATTTTGCCAGCATAAGGCTCGTTTCACACATATGAGGTTCCATTCGGTTCGGTTCGTTTTCGGTTCGTTTTCGGTCGCTGCCGAAAAGTGTGAAACGATAATTTGGTTTCTATTCGGTGCCTAATAGAAACCGCATAGAACCGAATACTCCCTGAGCACGAATAGGTTTCATCAGGTTTCTATTAGGTGTGAATTCGTGTCCAGGGAACAGAAAGCAATCAAGGCGTTCACACATGCACGGTTTAGAATCGGTTTCAAACTGATTGGATCATTTGAATTTTTTTTAAATTTATAAACTATCAGTTTTGATCTCTTAATTTGAAATATTTAGACGTTTTACTAAGTTAGTTTAGTCAGTTTTAGTTAGTTTTATTATCGCCTCCAATTTTTCCGAAATTATCAGGCGGAGTTTTTCTGATAAAATGAGCGATTTATAAGATGTTGATGTCGATCGGCTGATTTGTGCTGTGCAATCTAAAGTAGCGCTGTGAGACAAAACTTGTGCAAAATATAAAGATAAATTTAAAACCCACGAGGCATGGAAAAACGATTGTGTGGAAATTTTTGAAGACTTTTATGAATTTGACGTCACTACGGTAAGTTGAGGAAGGAAACACAAAACCTGATATGAACCGTGTGAGAACCGTGTATGTGTGAAGCCGTGTATGTGTATTCGGTTCGTTTTCGTTTCACACTTGTCGGCAGTGACCGAAAACAGGATCGTATCAAAATCCCAAATCACAAAATCCTGAATTAACAAAATCCCGTGTGTTTCGAAATTCCCGTATCCCAAAATCCCGAAAAAAAAATCCTGTACTTAAAAATCCCGAAACTCAAAGCCCCGAAATTCAAAATCCCGAAAAACAAAATCCCGAAAGTCAAAATCTCGTGCAATGAAACCTATTCAAATAATGAAATAGCAAAAACACAGTGATTTAAGTTTTTATTTAGGAATAAATTTCAGCATATAGACATTGTACGCGATTCTTCTCAAATAACCAATTGTTTCAGTTTCAGACCTTTTTCTAATAATTTTTTTAATTTTGATACGTTGCCAAATTGTTTTTCTCTGATTCTCCTCCACTAATTCTAGCTATCGTCGTTTTAGCTACAATAAAAAAAGAGCTGAAGGAAAAATCCCGTAGTTTTGCATGATATAGAATCAGGCGCGGCGCCGCGCCTATATTATGCAAAACTACTACTAAACTTTTATAATACGAGATTTTGTAATACGGAATTTTGTAATACAGGATTTTTTAATGCGGGATTTTGTAATCGGGATTTTGTAAACGGGATATTGTAATAAGAGTGTTTGTACCCAACCCACCGAAAACGAACCGAACCGAAAATGTGTGAAACGAGCCTAACTCATCACCAATATTTCTTTAGTTAAAATTATTTATGGAATAATTTCAAATCAAATGCTCGTTATACAATGATGATCAAAATTTTCGCTCTATTATTTCCTTTTTAAGTTTTTAATATTTTGTTCGATATTAACGCGAAGGTTTAAAGGTAATTTATAAAATTAGCATTGTACGTAATATTTATGACATATTCATATTAAGCCTACTCTATACATGTAGGTAATTCCTCCAAATTACATTGTGATGTTCAACCAGCTGCCAGAAATACTTCATATTGTCATAGAGATTCACGTTAATCCATTATAGCTTATCTCATGATTCAAAATTGACCACTAAAGTTCACCAGCAATCAACATTCCTCTCGACATAATAAAAATTACCTTTTTCGTTAATATGGGAACATTCGTGCATAAATACAATTAATTGACCTTGACCTAACTTATTATTGGGAGCAAAGCAATTCAACCTTGGAAAACCATCATAACGCTTCTGCATACCACGCGTCCATTTACATCATTGTGAGCGCGGCGAGTTTACTGTTGAGCTACGATAAGCTCGTCTAATTCAGAAGCAAAATTTATTCAATTCAGCGGCAGCAGGTTACGGTTGGCAAGTTTGGCCGAAAGCGATGATGATAGTCTGTCTGTTCTGTTAAGGCTCTTATCGTATGAGAAACGGTCAATTTGAAGGTATGAGAAACCAGCGTTTCGACTGAATTATTACGAACATTCACTCACGTTATGTGTTGAAAGTTTCAATTTAGCCCAGTTTTAATGTTCGGTAAAGGGAGCGGAACATATTAATCAAAACATCAAAATGCATAGCTCACACATATACATATGTATGTTTAAAATTTACAATTGATAGTATTTTGATTATAATGGAAAGATAGGTATTTGGATGTGTTCAAGACAGATCGTGTTTTTGTTTGAATTTTACCTGAAACTGGAGCATGTGTTTCATTACATAGGGTCTTGAAAACGAAATTACTTTGGATTTGAACGGCGAAACTTTGGCAGTAAGACACAAGCATATGCCTTTTTTGCAGGTACTCAATGTAATTGCTAAGCAGTTTTGGAGCCAATTTTCGTGCGTAAATTAAAAACGTATTTTTTTTTCCTTTCATCATTTTTATACAAAACATATTTACACATTCGCACAGCTTAAGTATCCTTTCGTAAACAATTCAAAATTGCTGGTTCAGTCATGAGACTGGAAGGCGTTATTTGAAACAGCAGCCAATTCCTGCAATTTAGACGTCGCATAAGCACCAGCAGCCGCCGCATTACTCTGAGCCTCCTCGGCTGAAGCAGTGGCCTTAGCAGCTGCCTCCTTCGTAGCCTCGAAATCGATTTGCGCTGCAGCTAGCTTACTGGCGACTTCATCTAACCGTCCTTTAGCTTTTCCTGTCATGGCAATTTGACTCGCCAGCTCCGCTTCAGCTTCGCGAGCAGCTTCTTCGGCTCTCTCTGCAGCTCGGTGAGCACCGTTTAATGCTGCAGTGAGTTCAGCCACGTGACTCGTAGCTTGCGCAGCGGTTGCTTTTGCTAAAGATGCAGCTTTTTTAGCTGATTCAAACTGATTGATCTCTTCTTCCAAGACGTGAATAGCTTCGAGGCTTTCTTTTTCCACATTTTCCAACAATACTTCTTTGCCTGACAGAGCGGCATTGGCTGTAGCCGCTGATTCCGCAGCAGAATGTGCAAGGGTGGATTGAACGATGTAGGCTGCTTGGTAGCCAGCTGCGTGTTGCTTCGCAACAGCGGAGTGGGCTTGATGAGCAGATCCTTGAGCTATAGAACGAAGGCCACTTCCCGTGCTATATCCGTTTGTGTCAACTGCAATTTGGACTAAACTTGCTTTTTTCAAATCATCATAGCCTTGATAGTCTTCGATTTCTTCAGGTGTATAGCTTCCATCAGAACGTTTATTATTGGTTTTGATATTTTTTGAATTGGCACAGCCTAAAAAAGAAACAAGACAAAGCTATTTAGTAAAATGTTGCGATGGATTTTGTTATAAGATCAAATTATTTATTTATTTTTTTCTTCATATGAGGCAAAGACTTTAATATATAAGAAATAGAAGCATCAAAATGTCGGTTAAGGTTACAGCTACTACTGAATAAACTAGCAGACTATAAGATCGCTTCATTAAACATTCAATCAATCTTAGGTATGCATATCGGCTGCGGCTCGTTACTTTGAGACAACTATATACATATGTATGTACATGTATACATATCCTGAATTCCGTAAGTATTTCAGCACAAAAAAAAATGTTGAATGTCGTCAGTACTATTCGATTTCTAACAGCTTGATTCAGTGATTTTTCTGATCACTACGATCACCATAAATCTCATAAATTTTAAAATTATTTAATATTTATTAACATTTCAATGTAAAATAACATATTTAAAAAACTACATTAATAATTATATAAACCTTGCCACCACAAATCTATGAAGTAACTTTTTCTTTGCAACAGTATATCCTTTATGGCAAGATCGCAACAATTGTCAAGGCAAAATAAATTCGATACTCTAGTACTATTTACTTTAAAAACAATTATGTCTCTTTAATCAATTGAACGCAAACTAACGCTCTAGAAGTACAAATAACAGATAAATCAAAAGCATTTTAATCTAAATAATAAATTCAATACAGTGATTAAACACATAAATAACACTCTACGTTAAATCATAAGTTCATCACAGCAATCTAACATACAAATAACATCCTAGTCATCGTCCCAGTAATCCAGCAAACAAATCGTCCAAAGCACTATGCTCTGAATAGAAACCGAAAAGAAAACGCTGGAAATACTGTTGTAGCAATGCACAAAGATTTCTGGGCAATTTAGCGGGCGAATACCCAAAGGGTTTTTGCACTCAACTACAAGCCGGCCGTGATGTACATGCATAAGTAAGTTGATATAACAAGTTATTGTCATCACACCAGATATTTAACGTATGAAACCTTAATACTAGGAACTCAATGCACAAATGGCTAATTTTTTGGTGGCAATGACTGCGTTGGAAACTGTAGGGCAAAAAGGCTTTGAAACCTATCACCGGCGAAAATATCAATGCTTAAGAAATTCAAACAGTTACTGCTTGTTCCCATAATTGGGTGGTGCAATAACGACAAAATCAAACATGCTTGTTGTTAAGATCAACTTACTTTGTGAATTTAGTTTTGATCTGATATTTGTATCAAAACTTATAGACATGAAATTATTTTGAAAGTTCCCGCTCGAAAAGTTTCGTAATGTAGGAAAAATGTGCCCTTGTGACTTATTTTGATTGTAGATCGTAGATATCATCTGTTGTTTCTAAAATACTAAATATACCTCGCGCTGGCAACCCTTTGACCGTATCGCAAGCAAAAATTTATCGAAGATGCTCATGTTTAGACGAACTCACCCTGTGAATTTCGTTTAAATCTGATGACTGGGGTTGGTTTTTAACATTGCTACCCGCAAAAAAAACTAATGCTCAAAAAACATTTGTATTAAACGCACGCTATAAAGTCGCAAGGGTGTGACGTAATTTCGGCACTGAGCTGCCGTTGTCAGTGCAAGTTTAATGAGACTTGCATTATTTGGGTGAAAAGGGAGCTTTTGAAGGGCCGAGAATGGTATTGCAGCTAGGTATGGCTGTGATACATATGGCAAAAATAGAATGGAGCTGCATAGATGGTCACATTGAGCCGTGTTGCTATTTAATTTTGACGGGATATGCAGCTTCAAAAGCGGCAGCTCTGATTTGAGCTACGATTGCCGGTAACCATGAATGAACTTTCCGATCATGTGTATGCCGGCGAGAGAAATATTGTCGGAAATATTTCTGGAAATGTTTCTGGAAATATTTCCGGAAATATTTCTGGTCATGTCTGGGACAGGGGGGACGGCGATAGAAATATTGTCGGAAATATTTCTGGAAAGGTTTCTGGAAATATTTCCGGAAACATTTCTGGTCAAGTGTGGGAGCGGCCTCACATTCTACAATTTCAACGATTTGGAAGAACAAGGAGAAAATAAAAGCTCTTTTTGAAAACAATTCGTTGAAAACGAAACGTTCCCGGGCATCTGAACATGATGTCATAGAAGAAGTTCTACTAACGTGGTTTAAACATCAAAGGGCAAAAAACGTCCCAATTAGTGGTCCAATTTAACAACAAAAAGCCAACGAATTCGCTCATCTAATGGGAAAAGAAAATTTCGAGTGTTCGTCATCTTGGGTGCAACGTTTCCGAGCTCGTCATAGCATAGTGGCTGGAAAAATATGTGGTGAGGCTGCTAGTGTTTCAAACAGTGTGACAGAGGAATGGCTATCTCATAAATGGCCTGCACTGTGCGCAAATTACAAACCGGAGGAAATATTTAATGCGGATGAAACTGGGCTGTTTTTTAATTTAACACCCGATAAGACACTTAAATTCAAAGGTGAACAATACAAGGGCCGAAAGCTGTCAAAAACAAGAATTACAGTGTTGGTCGCTGCAAACATGACTGGGTTGCGTAAAAAAAAAACTATTAGTAATTGGAAAAGCTAAAAAACCGCGTTGCTTTAAGAACATTTGCTCACTGCCTGTAACGTATGAAAACAACCCGAAGTCCGGGATGACATCGGAAATTTTCGAACAATGGCTTAGAAACTGGGATGCCCAATTGAAATCCAAAGATAAAAAAATCCTTCTTTTAGTTGACAACTGCCCTGCTCACCCAGTAGTTATGAATCTAAAATGCAAAAAACTTGTATTTTTACCGCTCAATGTCACCTCTGTACTACAATCCATGGATCAGGGAGTAATCAAAGCACTAAAAACACAGTAAAGAAAACTTCAAGTACTGCAAATGCTTCAACATATTGAAAACGGCGGAAATGCGAAAAATCTTAGCATTCTAGAGGCAATTCCAATGATATCTGAAGCTTGGGAAAAGGTTACATCAACAACTATAACCAACTGCTTTCGCCATGCAGGTTTCAAAGATATTTCTTTATCAACAAAAGATGGTGACGATAGTATTCTGCTACCGAGAGCGATACAATCTCCAACAGATGACGATGACACAGTACCTTTAGCTCAATTGGCAGCTCTGTTAGCTACAGAGCCAAGGGTAGAAATGAAGGACTTCATCGGAATTGACGACAATGTTGCTGTGTGTGCGCAGGTTACTGAAAACGAAATTTTAGCAGAAATTGAAAACAATCATCAAAACACTGACGAAGGAGAAGACCAAGAAGAGGAAGTCAGAGAGTTTCAACCCACATCATTATGCGATGTTATTATATACATATATATATATATATATATATATATATATATATATATATATATATATATATATATATATATATATATATATATATATATATATATATATATATATATATATATATATATATATATATATATATATATATATATATATATATATATATATATATATATATATATATATATATATGTATATATATATGTAAATATATATATATATATATATATATATATATATATATATATATATATATATATATATATATATATATATATATATATATATAATCTAAAAAATTCAGTGACTATTTCTCGGGAACGCGCCATCCGATTATGCTGAAACTTTCAGGATACATTGATGTATATGCAGAATAGGTCCAGGTCTCACCAAATGTCAATTATCTTTAACCCTTTGGCGCCGGCGGTAATTTTAGTGATATTTTTAATATACCTATTATTCCGTACTCAAATAATTTTAGCAAAAATTAAGATAACGAAATGAATTTCAAACGTATTCTAAATGTGAATCGAATAGTATTTTGGAATTTTTTAACGCCATGTGTGCGCTAGGTGCCTAAAAAGAGAACGGGAAAATTAAAAAAATTTCAATTGCGATAGCTTTTGACAAAGCTATTCAATTATTACGAAATTTTCAGGACAAATTGGTATTATTTAGTTGTGAATTTGTGTGCTTATGAGCGTGCTGGCAACCCTGTAGCTAGGGCAGGCACTGAAAGTGAAAAATTCCATATCATCGTCTGTCTTGAAAAAATGCCGTTTCTTCAAAAAAAAGCCACTCATATAGAAATCTTATGCTTTGTTTATGTAGCCAAAATAAAAACTTTGATATGGTACAACGGGCACGCCTGGTAACCCTTGCCCAATTTGCCTGTGTTTTTAGCATAAAAAACTTCTGTTCATGGAAACTCACGATCCGATAAGCAGAATCAATTGAAATTGACAGAATGTATAGGCCTTAAATAGGACCAAGTCTGATAGAAGTGATTTTGAAAAGCGGGTGATTCTGTGCCAGTGGTGCCATCTTGAAAAGTCACTAAAAAAGTTAACTGCTTTTAGACCTATAAATTCTTATTCAGTAGTTCGGTTTTGACGAAATTCACACAGTAGCTGAAATTTACTTCAAACCACGTTTGGTAGAAATTTGGTCGAAAAGTTCGGTTGGAGCTGCCAGCTATGGTAATTTTTGTGCCTTAAATTTTGAAAATTCGTTAAGGAAAATAAAGCTATTTGCCCTATAGCTTCCAGTACAGTCATGGTATCATAGCGAAATTCATATGGCAAATTAATCTTATTGTAGGCAATATTCAGTAGAAATTTTAGCTCAATAAAATGATAGAGTTGCCAGCTATGGTTGTTTTTGTATTTTTTGGCAAGCCTTTAGTAAGCGGTCTTAGCATAGAATTTTCAAATCGTAATGATCTTATAGTGAAAATAAACACCAAATATTAAGATCTAGAAAATTTGAAAACTTTTGCGAATGGTAACCCTAAATTTCTTTGCATCCCTATAATTTCCAATGCAGTCATCGGATCAATACGAAATTTGCAGAGCTGGTTGACTTCAACGTAAGGCAGATGCGACATATTTTTGGCTTCGGTGCTAGTTAAGGGCTGCTAGCACTAGGCCTTTTTGTTATTTTCGTTCCAATAAATACTTGCATTAAGTATTTTCATCGCAAACATTTGCAAAGAAAATAAGTAAACATTGTTTAAATTTTCTACCCTCTGGACGTTTTTCGGATGGCAACCCCAAACACCTTTCTACCGCAGTAACTTTCGATGAAGTCACCAAAATTAAAATTAACTTAGATTCTATTATTACTTAGGATGTATTAGTTTTAAGTAGGAAAAGTAAGTAGTGGTAGAATACACACTCAAAATCTGCACAAATCTTCTACTGTTCTTTGAAGATTAGTGTTTCTAGCGGTTCTGATGCGCTAGGGTTTTTTTTTACAGTAATTGCCTGTTTTAATTAGGGTTGCTATCAAAGGATTTTAAATGTACATGGGATTTCGAAATTCTCAGTCAGGGTAATAAATCACGTTGGGTTTTTCACACTTTAAAAATTTTAGGTGTCTACAATTTTTTAAAGTAATTAAAATAAACCTTTGAAATTTCTGGGAATACGGATTTGAAATATTGTGAAATTCCTATAAATAGGTACCTTATCCTCAAAATATTTCTATTGTGAGTTTTTGTGCTGACAAGTAATAGGGATTGTTATTTTCAGCGAATTTTATTCTGTGCACTTGTGATATTTAGTTATTGGTACTTTTTAGCAAAGTTTTGGCAAAATTTCTGTTCAAAATGAGAGAAGCGCGCAGTCTTAAGCCGGAAGTTAGAAAACCTCTGCTTCGAAAAGATAACAGACAAAAGCGGTTAGAGTGGGTACGAACTCATAGCCAGTGGATAATTGAAGACTGGTCACAGGTACTTTGGACAGATGAATCAAAGTTTGAAGTTTTTGGCTCCAAACGGAGGGTTTATGTCAGGCGATCTGCTGGAGAAAGAATGGCCGCGAACTGTGTAGTACCAACAGTAAAGCATGGCGGTGGTTCTGTTATGGTTTGGGGGTGCTTTTTGCTTGCTGGAGTGGGTCAATTAGTTCGAATTGATGGCACGTTAACTAAAGAACGTTACAATGAAATCTTGCAGAACACGGCCATACCATCAGATTTACGGTTAATTAAGGAATTAGATAGACGGGTGCGTACGGGTGCGTAAGGAATTAATTAGACGGGTGCGTACGTAAAAGCAACACTTGTGGGAGCTTCAAGAAGGGTGGAACAATATCTACCAAGATACTGTAAGAAAATTAGTTGAAAGAATGTCAAGGATTACGAATGCAGTAAAAAATGCCAAAGGAGGATATTTTGATAATTGTAGAATTTAATGTAGAAAAAGATTCTTTTTGTTTATTATAAATTTTGAGTTGTAAAAATCAATTATATTTTATCTAGAAATAAATAATTTCTAATAACTATGAAAACTGTGTTTATTTTCTCGATTCCTAAGTGGTCTCAAACTTTTTGCCTGAAGTGTATGTATCAAAACTTAAAGACAGGAAATTATTTTGAAAGTTCCCGTTAGAAAAGTTTCAAAATGTAGGAATAATGTGCCCTTGTTACTTATTTCGATCTTAGAGTGCTGATCACATAAAAATTTATTGATATAATCTGTTGTTTCTAAAATGCTAAATACACCTCGTGCTGGCAACTCTTTGCCAGTATCACAAGCAAACTTTTATCGAAGATACACATGTTCAGACGAACTCACCCTGTGAATTTCGTTTCAATCTGATAACTGGGGTTGGTTTTTAACATGGCTGCAAAAAAACAAAGATTATAGATTCAAGTATTTTTTGAAATTCATTCGTTCCGTAATTACAATTTAAAACTTTATTGGTAAAAGGTAAAAGAACCAAAGTCATGAAAACTAGCAGCTCTATTCTAGTTACCATGCGTCGCCAAGCTTTTTGAAGCCATAATTACCGAGGTGTTATCTTTTCACTCTAAGTCTTTAATCTGATTTTGCTAGCATGGTTTTATTAAAAATAAATCTACCACCACTAACCTTTTAGAACTTGCGAACCTAGCCATCTCTGCGATTGAAGAAGGTAAACAAGTTGCCTGCATTTACACCTACCTCACAACAGCTTTCGATAAGCTGGATCATTACATTTTTATATGTAAATTGCATTTTCCTGAGTTCCCTAATAAGTTTATAGACTGGGTTAAATCTTATCACTGACAATTGGTTCCATTCTTTTTGCCATTTATGTAAATGACCTGATCACTTTTGTTCCAGGATCTTCCATTTTATTCTACGCTGACGACGGAAAGATTTCTAACAATATCATTTCTGATAATATCATCACTTTATGACTGTATGATCCTGCAACGCAATGTGTCTAGCTTCGCTAATTGGTGCACTCTAGGCCGACTTTCACTAAATGTTGAAAAAGGTTCAGTTATCTCTTTCTCCCACAAATCATGTCCGATTAATTTCAGCTACTCTTTAAACGATACTCTTTTAACTCGGTCCAATAAAGTTCGTGATTTAGGAATACTAATAAACTCCGCTTTTACTTTTAATGACCATATTGACTCAATAATAATAAAAGCCAACCGTGCACTTGGCTTCTTAAAAAGACTATCTAAAGAATTCAATGACATTTTTCTGACTAGAATCTTGTTCTGTTCTCTGGTTGGCCCTATCCTATTATAAGGAACACATAGATTGCATCGAGTCTGTCCAAAAGAGATTTTTAATTTTTGTTTTTAGTTCTTTCCGCTGGTTTTGATCCTATTCGCTTACCTCCTTATGAAAACCGCTTGCAATTATTGAACATGGGTACGCTTGAAACTCAACATCAAAATTACAAAGCTCTATTCGCTGCGAAGCTACTCAGTGGAAACGTGAACTTTGAGTTTTTGTTATCAAAACTGAACTTTCGTATTTGCCACGGTGAACGTTGAAATCATAGCACCTTATCCTCCCCGTTTCATAAAACCAATTATGGGTTGAATGAACCAACCTGCGCAATAGCAATAGTTTTGTCACTAGATTTGGTTAATATTAAGATCAACTGGCAAGCTAAACCCATTTTGCTGCCCCAGGAGCACTAACTGGAAGTCTTTCAAATGAGATGCTGATAATAGTTTATGTTCTCGTCCCAGGATTGACTCGGTAACAAACCTGGAGAAAGTGATTAAACTCAAGGGAAACTTGTGAGCACTTCTGCCCCAAAGTATGTACAAAGTGCAATCACAAGTCACTTTGGTCGAACAAGGGTCTGAGAAAGTTCAGAAAACAAGTACACAGCTGATTGCAGAGAATATTGGGACAAATACAGAAACGTTCTGAGGATCTAAAAATTGAAAGTTCGGAAAGCCAGGTGGAGTTTCTGGAAGGAGCTGTGTGGCGAAATTGAAACCACATTGGAAACAGCGAGAAGTAGAACTAAACAGATTGGTTGAATGGCATCAAATAAAGTGTCAAGTCACACGTCAAGTACTTGGATTTATTTTGGTCAGCAGGTTTGCTGGGAGGTGAACTTAAAGGAAAAAAAGATAGAAGGCAAGTAACGTAATTTACACTAGCAAGAATATGCTAGCTTTAGCCCTGCTCAGATGCACTTGATTTATACGAAAATACCAAGCCCAAATCTTACTAACTTTTAGATAAAGTCACGTTTGCTAATATAACGAACGGAGTTCAGCAATTGGAGGTGTTCTGGACTATAGGTGCAAGATGCACTGACTACCGAAGGTATCAAGCGACCGTGGGAGACAGGGAAAAATGGAATCAGCAAATGGGTACAGCAGCACTTAGAATCCACACCGACGAATCTAAAGCAGAATGCGATTCAGAAGCATCATTCACACTGAAAAAAATCCACATGGCGCCCAGAGCCATGTAACATAGCGCATTATTTATGGTCCCATACGCCATGTACATAGCACTCTAAGCCATGCAATATGGCTCCCAGCGCAATAATGTCAGAATCTACATAGCGCGTGGTCCCATGTAACATGGCGCAGCATTTATGGTCCCACACGCTATGTACATAGTACCCTGAGCCATGCAGTATGGCTCCCAGCGCCATAATTACATGGCGCAGAAATTATGACCTCACACGCCATATTACATAGTACCATGAGCCATGTAATACGGCTTCATTTATAGGTGAGCGAATTCAGATATTGTTCGTTATTTGAAGTATATTTGAATATACGGCCATACCATACAGGAATAAACGATTCTCGTCAGATCACCGAAGTTAAGCAGTGTTGGTCGCAGATAGTACTTAGATGGGGGGACCGCTTGAAAATGCCATGTGACGTTGGCATGTAAAACTTTGTGCTGCCCCTTATCCAAACAAACTAGTTGTCTGGGGAGCACTATGAAAAGGCTAAAAATTAAAAAAAAAATTTAAAAAAAAAATTAAAAAAAAAATTAAAAAAAAAGGAAATTAAAAAAAATGATATGGAGGTATGCATATCTGGTGTCAAGCTCGCGTGTAAATATTTTAAGAGTTAAATTTTTTATTAGACCTTTATTGTGGTGCGTTAGTTTGCAAGAAGTGCATGGCGTGGAGGACTATAGTAGATGGCGTGGGGACCATAATACATGGCGTGGAGGACCATAGTGCATAGCTGGACCTGATCTTTTTTTCCAACTTTTCTAATTACATATGTTACATAGCTAAAATCTCCACTTCATATCTTATTTGATACATCCCTTTCTTTTAGCCACTTCCCATCGTATTGGAAATCCTCTTACGTTACACCAATATTCATAAATAACGATAGAAGACCAATTCAAAATTATAGAGGCATTGCCATTTTATAAACTATTCCTAAACTGTTCGAAAAAAAATATAACCTAACTTCATATAAACTAACCCTTCTTGTCGATGTTCGATGATTTACGAAGGTCTTCTACCATTACCAACATAGTAGTGCTGGTTGCCCATGTTCTGTGCATGTTTTCTTTCTATCCCTGTAACTTTTGACGAGGTCATCGGATAAAATCAAAATTGATAGGGAAATTACATTTTGACGTGATACAGGCTTTTAGTTGTAATATGCTGGTATGTTTACTAACATTTCCTCCTGTATTCATTTATATGTTTCCTTAGTACGCAGTATTCTAGAATACGCGTACCAAATCTGGTCTCCGCGCTTTCAGTATTTATCTGACGCCATTGAATCTGTTCAGTGCAGGTTCACTCGCTCGCTTCTTTTTAAATTCAATATCCCCTATTGTCCCTACTACTCTCGTCTTTCCCTCCTTCGTATGTCCTCGGTGCAATCTCGGAGATTGTTCCTCGATGAGTGTTTTCTCTTTAAACTTTGCCAAGGCATTTTTTGTCAGATATTGGTTCGCAGATAACCAGACGTGAATCTAGTCGTCCAAGTCGTTCTTCTAAGGTTTTCTCTGTTTCGTTTGCTCGTACGGAAGTCTACTTTCATTCACCTTTGCTGCGTCTACCCAGAACGCATAATGTCCTTAAGCTTGGTTCTCTCCCGCAATCTTTTTCACAATTCAAGCATGTATTGAAAATGTTACCTTGAATTGCTATTTACCATAGTCCTAATTTTAGTTTTCAAATTATTCAACTATTTTTGTTATTTCTTTTCACTTTTTATGTTTCATTCGTTTATTTTTGCTTTCTTGACGCTGTAATTGGAATTGTATCTGTAAGACAAGGATTTAATAAATAAATAAATAAATAAGTGTCGCAAGCACTGAGCATTTTCTTCACTAATGTTACAGGAGATGCTGCTTTCAAAGTTTGGTAGTGTTTGACTTTCCTAAACGTGTGGCAGAACATGCACTCAAAATCTGCACGATTTTTCTATTGCTCATCAAATATTAATATTTATAGCGATTCTGGTGCGCTAGAGTTTTATAATTTGTATAGCATCTTTTTGTGTTAATTTTGTATACCTTGCTGGTAAATAAATACACTCTTCAGAATAGCAAAGGGAGATGTTGTCTGCAAAACATGTCAGAAATCCATCAAGTTTGTCTGAGAAATAATTATTAATGTAAATTAAGAAGAGAATAAGCCCTAGCACAGATCGCTACAGAACGCTTTATAATCCGTCGAATACACGTTGACGCAGCCTCGATCATCTCCAGCTTGGCCCAATGTAGGCCAAATCGAGCATTTTCCAACGCTGCCGTCCACACCATAGCCACAGTTGGTGAGCTTCAGTTTCTAACAACCGAACCTTTGATCGGTGCTCCGAAAACCGACCTAGGTCCGAAATAGTATCAATACTGATCACACGAAATGAATAAATATACATTATGGGATTCATAATAGTGCGCATCATAGATATGAAAGAAAATGGATACGAAATAAAATGAATACGTGAGTGTGCCGCTCAGTGCACCCCTTTCTACCGCATTCACAACCGAAAAGCCTTAATGCTGTGTCTTAATGCTGTGAACACCAGATTGGTGTAAGAGCGTGCAACGGGCAGCACGAAAAGAAACGTCAATGTCAGTTTGATTTGTGTCGAGGACTGAAAACATTGACTTTCAGTCAAAATTCGTCAAATAAAATTTGAAAATTTTTCGGCGTATTCGGTGGAAACGTACATTTACGTTTGTGCGCAATAATTTTTGTCGGTTTTGCGAATAAATTAGCTGTCCAAAATTATGAAATAGTGCGATAATGAAGTGCCGCGTTCTAGGCTGCAAAAGTAGCTACTGAAGTGCTTC
Source organism: Nemotelus nigrinus (assembly GCA_947369275.1). Taxonomy (NCBI): domain Eukaryota; kingdom Metazoa; phylum Arthropoda; class Insecta; order Diptera; family Stratiomyidae; genus Nemotelus; species Nemotelus nigrinus. Next base: position 74,784,547 of record OX376372.1, read on the forward strand.
GCAGGGGATATCGTATTTCGGGTAAGCGAAATCAACCTTAGCCATCAATTTTGTTTTGTATTCGTGTGAAATCATAATTGATTTCATTCACAAAAAGCATTTTAATCTCCTCTCGCCGGTTGCGTGGAAAAAAATGTCAAACGACGTTCAAAATGGCGATCTCTCGTGGTATTTACATGAGCGTTACCATATGAACTGTGTAGGGCACACACCAGTACCTCATTCTTACAGCAGTAAGCAAAAAATCGAAAATTGGCACATTTCTCTCGGTCGATTTCTAATCCATTCTCTCTTATATCTGTGGTGCGCTTTGATATCTCTCTGTTAACTATCACCAAAACCAGTTTAGAAACATCTCCTTCATGTCGGCATCGTTTAAATGATTCAAAACAAGGCGAGTTGATGGCTTCAGCTCTGTTCACATAGATTACACAAGCACAGTTATTGATTTTCAAACACACTGAAAAAGAAGTTTATGAAAGCATCTTCAGTAGTTCTTTTCTCAAAAAATCCAAATTGATTGTAGCAGAAGAAGTTAATATGCTTAAAATATGTTACTTTAAAAAAAGTAGCAGAAAACCTGGTGTGTAGCTTTTGAGGTCTGTGTGACAACTTCTTTTTAACGAAGGGATCGAAATTTAGTAGAAAAAATTGTTTTTCGAAGAAAAGTGAAATGTTTAGGTTTTGAAAGTATGTTCTACCAAACATTCTCTTTATTACAACCAACCTAAATCGAAAGTCATACGCCAAAACTACATTAGTAGTCACAGTACTACTCGCAATAGTTTTGAAGTCCAAAATAATTAAAAATTACAATTGAATTTTAAAACTAATGAACTTAAGTAATTTACTCCTTCAGGGATATAGAACTAATAATAAAGGTTTTTTATTATGAGTTCTTCTAAGCCTACTTAAACATTTGACAAATTGACACTTTTTCTTTGAAATGTTTGAATGAGTTTACACTAAAATAAAATTATTGTGTAATTAATATAACTATCCCAGAGCTTTTTCGTTTGTGCGTCATCGTCATTTAATTGCAAACTGTTTTGTGATCGAATCAACCAATTTTGCAACATTTAGAGCCATGTTTGGCTCTGACAACGCTGTTTACATACATTACGTCAATTCAGCAGTTGCATTCGTGTGTTCTGTGAGCAATTTTGTGTCATCGATTTTCTGAATCGTTCAGAGTTTTTTATTTTTTATTTTTTATATATGATAACTACAGCACTAATGATTAAAATGTTCATAAATTCAGAAATTGCTCACAAATTTGCACCCTTCCTTTCCTCTTGAAAATATATACATATATGTTCAGCAAAAACACCTCTAATGATTGACAATTTATGTATTTTAAGTTTATTGAAGAAAAAACCAGGCCACAAATGTGTAAAGTTTTAAAAATCCAATATTTGATAGTTTTCTTCATTCAATAAAACATAAATCATAAGACTAAAAGATGAAATTAATTTTAAATTTAATTTAACATCAATTTCGGAAAATCATGCAAATTGTCAATATAATATTCTGTTCCTAACACTTGGCGGCATCATTACAATAGAAAATATTTGCTTTAAAAAACAAAATATTTAATACTCTTTTCGCAGAAGTTTCACACTCTAATAAATAAACTGTTTATCAAACAGAAATTTTAGTATCTCACAAAAAAACTTCCTTATAGATACCACGATGAGTAAATCCAACTTCACATGTACACACTATGTCAACTAAACAATAACTCCTGATGAAACTTATTTTTACAATTTCACAAATTTTAACCAACTTATTATTTTAAACACTACTAAATCAATCTTACCGAAAACAAAAATCAGTAAAACAATTGATGCTCTCATTTTGGGATAACTAACTTGTATCACTTCTAACAATCAACTAATCGCTTATCTGTAAACCAGCGGACACTAAACACCTACTAGCATCATGCAAATCAAACGTTTCATCTCACTATTGTCAAATATACACTTCTACTAAAATGTCAGAGGATTCATATATTCCAAATATTAAGCAAGACATTACTATGGCTGCAATGATAAGCCATCAGCCACTACTATCATAATCTGCATTTCAATTTCGAGGTCAATCGCCGCATCTGTCCCAAAACTATAAAGAAAGGAGTTTTTCTAAATTGTCCATCGCGTATTCATCACAACATCCAAAGTATCTGTTGGAAGAAATTGTCATAGTGAGAGCAAAAGTGTGTGGCACATCAACAACGAATTCGTTTTCGACAAATATTTTAACAAATGTCTGAGCCACGAAATCATAGGAATCTCGTTAATGTGCAAATGAATACAATATATAGCTCATTTTGGTAATTTAATCTATTTTCGCTTGCGAGCCGTTAACGGTTTCACGGTCTCAAGGTCTTCAAACCGAAAAAGTAAAACTCACAATGAATGCATATTTTGAATAATGTAGGATTTGAATAACTTTCGAGATGCGCTACTGTCCTATATACATGCATCCGCTCATTTCTATTGTTGCACTTTGAAATCAGTTATGTAAATACCAAAAATGTGCACTGGTATGTTTGAGCAGATTCATAAAATCGGCAAAGATTGTAGACTAAATATTTATTTTTGCTAGTGGGGCTGGCTATGGTAGATTTGGAAAAAAAATATGACTATGAACGCTTCAGCTATTGGAACGCCAAATAAAGTATTAACGATTTAACATATGTATTATTAATCGATACAAAATTACTTCGAAAAAAATTCTAGCACAGAACAACCACTAGAAAGACTGATGTTCGAAGGAGAAGAATTTTGTAGACTTCGCTTCAGAGTTTATATGGCTGCAATGTTTACGAAACCGATTTCCTGGACTTACGGCCGAATCATTACACCAAATACGTAGCATAAGAAAGCTTAAAGGTAGAACTATAATGCAATTAAGTGAGGTTTAAGTAGCTTAAGTGACAGTACGGTTGCATAGAAATTAAGCGGCATACCCATAATGTACTTATCTGCCGTTTCGTTAAGTTTCGTTCAATTCGGGCCACTTAAGTGGCCTACGACTGGGACCGTACATCAATTAAGTAAATTTGACAAGAGGTTTGCGTAACGACTACAACCAATAGAAGGCACGTAAAATATTTGAATATGTTTTCGTGGATCGTTTGGTATTTTTGCAGGAGGTAGAAGTAATGATCGTTCGTATGCGGTATTGTAGACGCAATAATAAGTATGTGAAATATTTGAATATTTTAGGTCTGTTTGCGTACTTTCAATCACTGCATTTTCCTGAATCATGTGGTGGGGAACATTCATGAAAAGTACAAAAACACTCACATTGCATTTCCTGAAAATCGACAAACAAAAGTGTCAGTTGTCGGCATTCGGGAGAACAATAGTGATTATAAAGTCATCCTTAATGGTGATAAATTATCGCCACCAAAATATTCGTCCTTCATTATAACATTACGCCAGAAACCATTTGACGGTTTTCAATATTTTTCAGTAGCTCAGACCCTACTGAAATTTACTGAAAGAGGGGAATTTTTCAGTTTTCAGTTAAACGGAGTACAAAAACGGCTTCATTGCAATTAATTGCAATTAATCGTAGTACGCGAACCGACCTTTTATTTGTAAAGGTTATTTAATTGTGATCATGGCTCCCTTCTTGTCTATAAATCAGCATAGACAACGTATATCGTCTCTAAAGCTTATCAATGCAGAGAATATTGATACGGGAAACTCGATCGTTTTGCGGAATAAGCCTCCGAAGCCAAATCAAATTGGAATTGTTTTTGCGGAATGATTAAAATTGAAATATTTTTTTTTATTTACATTGAAAATTTTTATTTGACAAAGTGGTTTCGAAAGTATGCACTGGTTCTCATCAGACACCAGCACACAGTGCATACTTGACTGATGTGACCACTTGCAGTTGGAAATCATTAACTTTAGGTCTGTTCCCGTACTTGAATCTATTATAATATATTAAAATAGATTCGCAGCAAGTCGTTTTCGTACTTTTGCTGCAAGCCAAATTTCGCAGCAAAAAGAAGCCAGCTGCCAAATTCTGTTACTGCAGCAGTTTGCTGAAGTACGGGAACAGACCTTTTTATTAACGCTTGATTCGGCTTCGGAGGCTTATTCCGCAAAACGATCGAGTTTTCCGTATCAATATTCTCTGCTTTGATAAGCTTTAGAGACGATATACGTTGTCTATGCTGATTTATAGACAAGAAGGGAACAATGATCACAAATCGATAACCTTTATGAGTAAATTATTTCGATGGATATAAGTCGGAGATGATAAAATTTGTCACAACTAGCATAAATAAAAGTTAATGATTTCCAACTGCAAGTTGTCACTTCAGTCAAGTATGCACTGTGTGCTGGTGTCTGATGAGAATCAGTGCATACTTTCGAAATCACTTTGTCAAATAAAAATTTTCAATGTAAATAAAATTTCTTTTGTCCATTTTAATCAGCCTGCAAACACAATTCCAATTAAACTTCTTATTGTTGAACAGTTCATTGAATGTTTACAATATAGGAAGTAGTAATTAGATGTCTCGAATATGATCCTGCGCGACATTGTAAAAAGAATAACAGGTATCTAAAATATTTTTTCATCGATCATTTAAATGCTATTTTTACAGGAGGTAGGAATAATGAGTATCAAACATAATTTCAAAGAGAAAACGCGTTGAACAACGTACGAAATAATAAATGAACGTACATACGAAATAATAAATTATATAGTATTTTATTTACTTGTATCTTTAAATTACTTACTTTTTAAAAAAAGTACATAAACTACTTAAAATGCCATCACACAGCTTTTTTCATTCAAAGAATAACCACACACCATGCTTCAGCTCTCCACTATTGAATTTTAATCTTCAGCAGCAAATACCTTGTTGGTTAAATATATTCCGGTCGCATACCAATATTGCTCAAAAAAACATTTCTTTCGTACACTTATTTGAATATAAGTGCAAATTAAGAGCCTGCACCAAGCCCATCTTTATAGATCTAATAATCTACAGCAAAGTGCCGAGGTGCAGCTCAGCTACAATTTTCTACGATTTCAAGGAACAGGGCTACCAAGCTATGAAGACAACTACATTTCAATTGCAGCAAAATCCTATTCAAAAATATTGCGTAAACGCTCACATCAGTTCATCTCATATGCCTGCAAATTCAAACTCATATTCGCCACTCTGGCGGCAGCTTCATGAAGCTTCACTTAATTCTATTATGGGCAAATTAACCGATCGACTTCAATTGAGTGAATTTTCGTTCAGTTTCAGCGCTCACTTAAGTTCACTTAATTGCATTATAGTTCTACCTTAATTCTCAGTGCACAAGTGGTCAATTTTTCGTTGGCCATAAGTGCATCGGAAGCTATAAAAGGAGAAGACTTCGATATTTACCGCTGCAGAACATCAACGCTTTAGAAATTCAACCAGATATTGCTTGTTTCCTTTCTAAAGTGTTTACCATATGAAAACTTATTCATAGAATATCTTAGTCAAATAGCGTCGAAATGTCTGCTACTAGCTGCGCTTTCACAGCATTAACTCAAAGCATTAACCAAATCTGCCTTACGTTGGGATGCGATCATTGAATCGGAAGTTATATGCATGAAAAGATGTTGAGAATGCCAAAAATAGTTCGAAATTTCGAAAAAATGAACCTCGGACACTTATTTCTATCGTAAGGTGTTATTAATAGCATCTTCTGGTACAAAACACAATCAGTGTCAGGGTGGCCAGATATTTGTGAGAAAATATAGCCAAATTTCAAATTTTCATAGCCCAAAATAGCCAAGATTTCTTATTTGTAGCCCAAAAACTGCCACACCAGATTTATAACTAAATTATTTCATTTCACTTATTGGTCTCCAAGCGACGTTTCGTGAAAAAAAATGAAGTGTGCTTTGATATAAAATGAATAATTTTCAAACATTGAATTTTGAATGACTGCGAAATGAATTCACTATTGGTATTAACAAAAGCTGCTATGGCTTCTTCGGTTTAAAATTAAAAGAGACATCATCATCCTTTAAAAAAGGCATCTACTCAATTTTTTGGGAGAGATTCGTTTGTGGTCGTAAATTGATTGTATCCTGCCAAATTTTGAATGTCTGCTGGAATATTTGAATTCTAATGACTTTAAATTTGAATTCTCATCACTTTAAATTTGAACTCTCATCACGATTCCGCTTTCGACCCTCACATTTCCAAAAACACTTTTGTAATTGTAAGTGGAGTCACTTTATTCCAAGCATATCGTAATTACCAGAGAGCTTTAAATATAGAAACTAATTTTATTGGGGTTGAAGAACTCTAAGTATTTTCCAGAGCCCACAATATGAAGTTCATCATATAAGTTAAAAAATTTAGTTTTATGTTTAGTATAACTCTGATCTAAGGGCTGTAAATAAGAAGTGCAAATAGACGAGGAAAATTATAGCTTGATGTCTTCCAAATTATCAATGCTATCACATTTAGCTTAATCAAAATTATGTTTCGGTTTTGTGTTTGCATTTCAATATCAAGTGTGCATCCATTCTTTAAAAATAGCACCCGTCAACTATGATTTTGTCTTAGTTCGCGAAGTTGTGCCCAAATCACATCGTAAGAAGTTAGTTCCTAACCAGCGTACCAACTCCGTATATCTATACGGACCATAAATCCAGTGATCTAACCTGAGATTGGATTGTTGGTCAGCCTGGAAAATTAGAAGAAATCGCATAGAACAGAAAAAGATGCAATATACGATTCAACAACTACATACTCAGTAGAAAACTAAGAGGAGCGAGCTACCTCACTCTTCAGGCCCTACATCCAAGTGTGTGTAATAGGACAAAAACGCTCTCTTCGATTCTCTCTAGCTTGGGCCAGCTTGGGCTTAGATGTCAAAATCGTTGTCAATCGTACGCGGTGTCAGTAGTGTTTTCGAGTAAAGTGAATTTCAAACGTAATTAATTGTGTTGTGCGGTGGTGATTTTTCTTAAAAAACTAATTTTGTGAACATTTTAAACCCTTAATTTCATATAACAACGCGAAATTGCATAAACACTTCGTACAGTTTAAGCAATAATGAGTCAAAAGTGTATTGTGGTTTCATGCCGAAACCGGCGAGGATTTGGTGTCTTAGCAGTCTTTTTTCACAGGTAAGTGAGTGTTAATATACTCGTATATATATAATCCGGGCTAAATTTATCGCCGCGTGTAAAATATTTGTCAAGCATTGTGCGTGTTTCTCGAAAAATGAACGAAAAAGTAGCGAGTGGACCGTTTGTTTACGTTTTCGTGAATGACAATTGCACAGCCATGTTTGATTTGTCTCCGGTCAGTGGCGTAACCAAACATATCTAAATCGGGCTAGAGAAAAAAGATCTTGAAAGATTTCAATGAAAAAATGTTTATGTGTCGAAATTAATTTTAGTGAAATATAAGTAAGAAATAAAATATTATTATAACAATTTGAATAGTGAGTGTAAAGTGAAAACCATTGAAATAAAATTAAATGTTAGTAAAGCAGAAGATAATTGTCGATTGTTCTGAACTTATAAAAGAAAGTGAACTACAAATATAGTGAGGACTAAGCAAGCCCTAATTTCACCGAAACCGGTCCCAAGCCCGGTTGTAATAGGAAGAGGGGGGCTCGGAAATTTTAAATAAAACATAATATATCTGCTGCATATGTTTAGTTGGGTAAAGTTTTTTATGAAAACATGTGCTTAGTTTCACAAACATGCAACTTACGTGCAATGCCGGAAACTCATTTCACTTTGTATTCTACTTGTTGTCTACTATCGTCCCAGAAGTAGACCACTGCTGAATTTCAAGGATCAAAATGAAAATACAAATTTAAGATTGCATGATACCAAATTCAAAATTTTGCGCCATGCAATTGCCCCCGTTCAAACCACAAAAACTCTTATTACCTACAGCTTAGTCATTTTATGATAGTCTTTGCATTTTTTGTTTGTATGCGATATTTGCCCTGTCGGCTTTACTGATGTTCCTCTGCTCATTAGTTCTCTACTCTCATCTGCTCACATACGGCTCACTCTCGCAAAAAATACCAGCAAACTCTCAGGTTGCTTTGACAGATAATCCATTCCGTAAATGGAGGCGCAATTTCAAGGTCAAAGTATTTTTTGGGAAAATGGAATAAGTTGGTATGCTGGTTTGGAACTAACTTCTTACGCTGGACCCAAACTTCGCTTAATGTCAATTCTTTCCAACGATTTTAGTCTTTCGGTTTTCCTATACAGTTTCCATTTCATGTGTCATGCGTTTCTTTCAAGGTTTCCCATATGTCCATTTTTTTCTATTTAAGACGTAGGGATTTTTTGGTGTTGCTCTAAAAAATACTCCTGTCTCATCAAGATTATAGACATTTGAAGCACCTGAACAGTGTCTAAATCAACATCAGCTACTTCGCCACAAAGCGTACCGTAGTGAATATTATAGTCCTTTTAAACGGATTTCAGCTGTCTGTTTGATGCCTTGAAATCACAAAGTTTTAATTTTGCAGTGATTTGGCGGGCTTTACTGTGAAGTATCGGGTCGGATATTGGAAAATTTTTGGAGCGTGTCTTAGAAGACCATTAATACAACAATTTATCTATCTGGTAGTATGGTAAATTTAATTTAAACCACTGGGTTCAAAATTTCCCAACGTTATTAAGTTTCCGTTTTAGTCGGTTTTTGTTTTTTTTTTCACGATGCACCTGACTCGTACTAATTTTAAAGCTATCGGTAGTTTTTCTTTGGATGTGCAATTAGTTGTTGTTTGATTGTATTACTTCTAACTCATTGCGAACACTTAGATTGTTGTATTTTGCACTCATAGTAGATTTTTTCAGTTGTTTTGATGTTGCCTGAACAAACGTTTAAATATTTACATCATAATTATCAAATGAATTGCATTCATAGTTGCTTAAAGGGAAAACATGAAACAATGCTCAAATAAATCAATATTTTATTATTATCAGAACACCAATATAATTCAAGCTATCTATAACGTACCGAATTCTACACATTAAATAACTTTTCAGCAGAAAGTTATGCAGAAATTATACGAAAAATTTTCTTGACCTTGAACTTATAATATATTTCTGGAAAACACATTTTTACACAATTTTTCATGCTGGCCTTAAAACCGTTTTTGGTCCGATTAGCAAGTACTACTAAGGAAATTTTAGTGCAGCTAATCTGGTTAACGGTCCAATTCTGGAGGTTGCCCGATTACAGAGTGAATTTTCTTCAAGAATTAATATGTGCGGTGATATTATAGCACAATTGTTTAGGTGGTTCGATCATACAGTGTCCCGATTAGTAGGTTTTACTGTATAGCCCAAATATAGTTTTTCAAAAAAATTGGTAGCCCAAAAATCGTCAACTCGTGAAATGAAAAAACCTCCCGCGAATTCAAATTTTAGATAGTCCAATCTGGCCACACTGATCAATGTACTGGCAACCTTGTGCGGGACCAAGTGGGCGGTGCTTAGGGCGAAGAATGCACGGCAGTGTGATTTGCCCGATTTTAGCAGTAAATGCACGGAAAGTCAACATCAAGTGCGCAGGAATCAGGACTCAAACTCATTTGAGAACAGCTGAAGAGAGAAGAGAAGGATGAGTGGATTTGGCGTTAGTTCGTGTGATGGTACGGCATGCAATACCAGTGGTTGGACGTTAACAGTGCGGGTACTGCAATGAAGAGCAAGCACAAAGCGTTCAATGTGCAGCTGGCTACAAGAGAGAGGACGAAAAACAGTGAATATGTGAAAGGAAAAACAATGGTGATCTTTGCGGCTGCATCTGTGTATGTGAAAGCCAGTGGATGAAGATTGGGGCCTGTGCGAGCATTGTAAGATTCGGAAGCACAAGCGAATCTGATGAGAGCAGCTGTGCGAGGTGATTCGCTATTATAGTTGAGCAGTGCGACTCTTTGGTGGATGCATTTTGGTGGATGCCACTCTTTGGTGGATGAACCAGGAAGGAGGTGTGTCGGTCACTAGAGAAGGAGCGAGTGGAGCGACTATTTGTTTGAACGTATCAGCACGATGCAAGTGGGTGATGCATTATTCGACTTTCTTTTGATTCCACATGCTTGAGTGATAGTGCAAAATCCAGACTCAAAAGAACAACACTTACGATTCTTGCGTGAAAATGAGCATCTAGGGCAACGAGGTGCAAATAGTGGGCGAGAAGCTGCAGCGCAACATAGCGGGTACACTCATATGACTTTTACAACCAAGTTCGCAATAAGTGCGGACATAAAAATTATGTTTCGTCAGCGGCGAGTTGATCAGAGCGATTGGGATTGTCAAAGGATAGTCTGGCGATAAGATCACCATTAGCCATTATGTGAGTATTGGTTTACAGTCGTGACCTATCCCAACGGGAAAAGTAATGCTTACGGATATATTCGGTAAGCATTTCGCGTAATGCGTGGAAGCATTGCCGAACCATTGCATGTTGTTTTCTTTTTAACATTGCATGTCCTTGGCTGGGAAGATTTGTACAAGAAGAAACTTATGCTTTTAGCTTTATAGCTTTATGTATAAGAGCTTTTTGGAAAGTACGACATCGTATTCTTGCAGTTCCGTAATCTAGGGTGAATACGAATTGAAGCCTTGGCCGGCGGTCGATCGTACCTCTGCATGTGTGGCTATTGCATGCTGAGTGATTACGACGCTCATTGGACATTCCAATAGCGCATTCTCTTTGCTACTAGGGGGAATTAGTACTGTTGTTTTTCATACATTTTACCTACCCGTGATGGTTTGAAATGCTCCGAAATTTTCATCTTCCCGCTGTATATAGCACACTAGCCATAACCGATGTATGCTCGCAAGTTCTTTTCCCCTTATTTCTGCGAGTAATGTTCATTGGCCAGTCATGGACTCTTAGAAAACCCCTAACAAGATCATTACATTTTCATTAGCAAGAATGTTTTCTTCATACATTCCGTCCGGAATGCATTACAGCGATTCCCGTTGGGATGGCATAAGAGCCACAGCACACACTACCACCAGAGCCATGCCATAGAATAAGTACAAACAACGGTATTATACTAGAGATGAGGCGTATATACTGGAACAGGTATATGGAACAGGTATTGTTTTGGAACAGCCAATACCTAGTACGAAACTCAAAAATACTAGGTACGAGTATTTTTGTGGACTATACATGTTATCAAGAATTTACACAATAAATTTCGTCCATTTAATTCATTTCAATCAAACAGTGACGTAATAGTATCCTAATATTAATATAAACTCGTATTTCATACTTGCAAGTGCTTTCATACTCACCACGAGTATCTCGTACGCGAGACGAAAATATTTGCAAGTACAAAAATACTCGATACGAGTATATACTCGTATAGTTCCAAAATATTCGATACGAATATACTCGTATCGTTCCAAAATATTCGAATGCGAATATACTCATATCGTTCCAAAATATTCGAGTACGAAAATAACGTATCGTTCCAAAATATTCGGATACGAAAATAACGTATCGTTCCAAAATATTCGAATACGAATATACTCATATCGTTCTAAAATATTCGAATACGAAAATACTCGATACGAGTATATACTCGTATCGAGTATTTTGGAACTTGCAAGTATTTTCGTATCGCATATTTTTGTATAGAGTATTTTCGTGCTTGCGAGTATTTTGGGACTTTAGGTTTAGGTTTTTAGGGCAAAAGTAGCTAAAATCGGACAAAATCGGCCAAGTTTGAGTTAGAGTTGTTTGGGACATAACGGGCCACGACCTCATGCTGTGTTACAAAAATGTACGTTTTGTAGGGGAGTAAGGGGCTTTTTTGGCCATAGTTTGGCAAAAACTGCCTTTACAGCGCTTTAAGTGGTCGGGAAGTATATTAGTGATATTTTGAGGACGAAAAATATTTTTAATAGGAGAAATTGGGAAAGTATTTTATTCAATTATTCAAAAAGTTTTTAGGGCAAAAGTAGCTGAAATCGGACAAAATCGGCTAATTTTGGGTTAGTGTGGTTTGGGACATAACGAGCCAAGACCTATTGCTGTGATACAAAAATTTCGGTTTTGTAGGGGAGTAAGGGGTTTTTTGGCCATAGTTTGACAAAAACTGCCTTTACAGCGCTTTCGATTATTGAAAGTGATCGGGGAGTTCAATAGTGATATTTGAAGGGCGAACAAATTTTTTATAGGGAAAATTAGGCAAAAAGTCCATTTTTTCCAAAAAAAAATTTTTTTGGTCTAGCATGAATTTGAGGATCTTTCTGAGTTGTTCCCATACTAATATGGGGAAAAGCGGCCTAGTTTCTAAGATACGGTAAAATGAAATCCGCCGTGGAAACTGAAATTAACACTAAAAATGTTTAGATCCTTTTTGGTTAGCCAGTTGGCTTCTCCGGCTGTGCTGAAGCTCTCCTCGTGACTGCACTCCAACCCTACCGGGGTTGTGACTCATGACCAGCTTTACCGAAAAGGTTGGCCCCCTAGTGGGTGCATGTTTAATAGACGTTTTATCATTTCTTAATAAAATTTTCGACAAATTCATGCTTCAGTGAGGCGAAGTGGAAAACCGACTGTTTTAGATTAGCCAGGAAAAGTTTGGTATCAGGCATCGATCGATGAAAAGTCATATAGATGGCAACAGGATTAGTTGGTCCTATCATAGTAAATTTTTCGACTCTGGTAGTTTGAACGAATACAGGAGGTGTTTTGTGCATATATTAAAATGAAAATCAAATTAAATTGATTGAATTTGCTTGTTTTCCCTTAGATGGCTCCTAGATTGGAAAAACATTTGCCAAATAAGTGACCGACCATTGGATAGTTACGGACATGCTGCACGGACTAATGGCTCGTATCCTTTCACGGTCAACTGCACCATCACCATTCTAGCCTGGGAACTTTGTCTCTGGTGGATGAGGGAGGGCATATCATACCGTTTCATTACATCACTGCAAATCGCATCTACTTGTGTGTATATATGTACATACTTCAAAAAATACTAGCTAGTATTTTTAGAACAGCTATTTGGAACAGGTATTTTTTTGTACTCGTATTCGGAATACCTAGTATGTAAAAATCCAAGTACGACCCAACTCTATATTATACTATATTTGCCTGATGGAAGAGAAGGGTAGGAAGTGAAGGATTTACCATCAGCTGGCACCTAAGAAGAACCAAAACCAAAATAAGTTCACTTTATCATATACAAAAGTGAGAAAAGCATACTCTCAAATGACAGGTGAGAATGTATATACCCGTGTTAGCTGTTAGGTGAGAGTGTGTTGGCGTGCGTATAATCCCATCAAGAAACAGTAAGCGCAGCGAACATTCGCTGGCAATAAACGAAATTGTGTGTATTGCATTGTATAAAAGTGTTGGAGATATTCTTTTTACTCGCCAAATGTTACCAAAAGTATTATGCCGCGTAACTACCTTATCGCTTACCATTTTAGTACTCAGAAAACGTTTTAAGAAAATCAATATTACATAAATCGCTATTCGTTAAAATTGTCTCTTTGTTAAAGCACATGTATATTGCCTAGTGGGAATGAGAAACCTATCTGATCATAGCAGCGTTGCTTGGCGGGGTACTTTCTGTCTTATTGCAGCTTGGACTTGGACGATGCTATCTATTTCTCGCAATCAGTGGGGAAATATAACAAATTGTATCGCAAATAACGTTCTTTCCGTGCTATCTATAGTACTTAAGCTATGACCATGCTCCAATGTGCATACGATGAAGAGCAGCAATATCCAAAGGCATTTTCGATCGTGTGAAACGTTTTCTACATGGACGACTGCTGATTCAGTTTAGAGACTGAATAGAAAGCAAAGCAGCTGTGCGAAAAGCTAAGCATAATTCTTTGTAAGGGGGATTTCGAACTTCTGAAGTGGTAGAATAGTCAATTGTTCTTCAAGCGATAAATGAGTCATGAACAGCAGGAACTTTCGCTAAGTGACAAGCCGTTTCCACTAGCAATTTCCCATGGCATAACATTTTAAATTGCTGTTGGAGGCTACCTATGGTATGCCATATTTTATGGTCTGCCATAAATGGTAGGCAATATGGTATGCCATTTGCTTGGCCATCTGCCTGGCAATATTTTGACAGTTCTTGGTTTCAAAATGGCGCTGAACCGTGGGAATGCTTTATTTCTTATAAGAAAATGTAGGGATTCTGAATTCAAAGGGATTTTTAGATCTCGTTGAGCAATGAAAATAGTCTACAGAATATGAAATGGTTGGAAATTGCGAAAAAATCGAATTTTGATGCGGAGTAGTGAAATTATATATATTTATTTTATTTAAAAAATTAATAATTTCAATTTTGAACGATGAGTAAATATATGAGACTCCCTGTTGATGATCGGCGGATTTTTCAAATGACTTTTATCGCATTCCCCTTCGTACCCCGGCAAATCATACAGAAGTTACATTTTCGCCTGAAATTTCACCCGCTTATCCAAAAAGTAATTTATCCTACACGTGAAGTTTTCATAAGTAGCGGAATTTCTTCGCTCTGCACTTCAAATAACTCCTTTAGAGCATTTGACACTCAGATACAGCGCACGTCCTTCCCGCTCAGAGGCATTTTCGAAATGAAATTGCCCACGCACATATAGCATACCATAAATTTGACAGTCGTTGCCATCGGAAATGGCAGAGTAAATTGCCAATCGAGGCCCGGTGTGAGTCATCGGTGGCTAAAATGCTTCGCATGAGGTGGCTCACGAGCGGCGATGAATTAGCGTTTCGCGTGTCAAAGTTAGACAATGGCCCAGATACTTGGGAAAAATGCATCCTCGGTCAAATTGTTCGCCTATTTGACTCTAATGGCTTACTGGGCCCAACAAGTGTTTGGGCGAAAATTTTGCCACAAAAATTATCGGAGCTGAAGATGGACTGGGATGAGCAAGTGCCATTAAACTGTGCTGTGCGATGGAAATGATTTCGAGGAGAGCTCTCATTATTAGAAAGGGTACAGATGCCAAGATGGATAGACACGACATCACATTGGTAGGTGCTGATGCATCCGGTAAAGCGTAAGAAGCGGTAATCTATGAGCGAGAGCAGAACAAACAAGATGTGACCGCGCAGTTCTTAGTGTCTCAGAGTAAAGTCCCTTCAGTCAAGATGGTATCAATCCCAAGACTAGAACTATGTACGGCTGAATTGTCGGGCAGGCTGTTGTTTGCAGTGCGCAAAGCGTATGAGTTCAGAGGAACAGAATGTTTCCTATGGAGTGATTCTCCAGTGGTACTGTATGGAATTCAGCATCCACCAAATGAATTGAAGCCTTATATAGCACATAGTGTTGCATCGCTAAAAACAAACACAGACGTTTCTGTGTGGGCTCACGTAAGCACAGTAAAGAACCCAGTAGTGTCTTGAGCCGAGGAGCATCGCCGAGTGAGGTTTTGGCCAGCCGAGCATGGTGGAATGGGCCTTGTTTGCTAAGTGAAAATGAGAACGCCTGATTGAAACCAATGGTCAGTGACCCAAAATGGCAAAAAATAGCAATAGAGAAGCTTTTTCGCAAGAGCAACTTCGAGATCTGTGCAGCCAGCCTAGAGCTAATGGAGCGAATCTGTCGGTATAATGGCTTATCAAAGCTACTTCGGGTCACATAATATGTACTGTGCTTCATACAAAACATCAAAAATAAGCAATCAAGGGGGTTGGAATCAAGGACGAAGGGGAGAGCAGAGCAAAGAAGTTAACGAGATACAGGGCAGCTATTCACTCTGCTTTTTCAAGCGAATGCAGTGAAGCATTGCATTTTTGAACTGAACTGTCTCAAAAAGCGGAATATGCAAATGATGTCAAATTTTGGTCAAAAAGATTAACGGGGAAGAGTATCATATCTTCCATGAGCATACAAGAGCTCCGCCAGCTGTTGATGTTTCAAGCATAATTACCTAGTTTTTTTCTTTAATTTTTTTGGGAGCGAATGTCAAAAACCTTCAATAGGTATCTTGCGAACGATAAAAGATTATGTGAGATTCGTACTACTTAAAAAACGTCACCCGCCGACCACGCAGGTCTGAGCCGGAACCGCTTTCGCATTACTTCAACTCGGCCGTGCTACTTCCACCCAGCAGGTGTCCCATCGGCTTACTTCCGTTCTGTCAGGCTATCAGGAGTCTATGAGACATCCTTTCTCTTTTTTAAGCGCAATACCAGCTCCACATATGCTGACACAGGTGACCAGGCGTCTTCTGACTGTAGTATCATCTCCACGATTGACTCCGGCGTCACAGGGCCAATCGCAGAGAAAAGTATGTGTCGCTCTCTTCTGAAGCGGGCGCAATGGGAAAAGGTATGCAAAGCGTCATCACTTTCCTTAGCACAGTACTTACAGAGCTCCGTCCTGACTTTCCCCATTCTGTGAAGGTATTTCCTGAAGTAGCCGTGGCCCGATAAGAACTGGCACAGGTAGAAGTTTATTTCACCGTGGTCGCGATTAAGCCAAGGTTTTAAGGCGTGAATTAGCCTAATCGTTCATGCTCCCTTCCAGCTCTTAGCCCAGCGCTCCTCCCACAGCTCAAGCGCTCGCGCTCGTATTTGAGCAACCAAAATTTCTCTTCCCACTTCTGCTCTGTTCAGGAACACTTCCCTGCGTTCGTCCGCCAATAGATCAATTGGGATTACTCCCGCTATCACTAACACGGCGTTTCCTGAAACTGTTCGCAGCGCGCCCCTACGCTGGACACTCACCATCCTAGCTCGATACTTTTCAAACCTTAACGCAGTGGCCCATGTCTCCGCACCATACAGCAGTATTGAATAAGCCACCGTCATAAGGAGCTTACGTTTACTCGGACTAGGATCGGGAACGTTTGCCGTGAGTCTCCCAAGCGAGATAACAGACAGTAGCGCCCTATTGCATACTTTTCGCATGTGCTCTCCATAAGCCAGCTTCGAGTCCAACATCACTCCAAGATACTTAGCCGATTTTCTGGTATCAAGTACTTCGGAGCCAACCGTCATGAGTATAATGGTTGGTATCGTTCTCTTAGTCAGCATGACAATCTCAGTTTTTGCGATCGCCAGCTGGAGACCATGGCTTTCCATCCAGGCTTCAACCCTTCTCATTACTTGATTGAGTTTGAGTTGGGCGAGGTGGGGATTTCTAAACGTGATGACAGCGGCTACATCATCAGCATAGCCCACCAAGAGCACATCTTCCAGCATTTTGAGGCGTAAGAGACCATCATACGCAATATTTCATAGGTCTGGTTCGAGAATGGATCCTTGTGCTGCCCCAGCTGTAATGGTTTTGCGTACAGTTCCCTGATTTGTTTCATAAATCAAATGGCGATCTTTCAGGTAATCCCGTACCATTGCCAGCAAGTATTCCTCTATTACCTAGTAGTGTACACATTCCCCGCAAAGCCTACGTTTCCACTGTTTAATAAGAAAACGGTATGTTAATATTTTATTAAAACAGCAAAAACTATATAATGCACTCAAAAAAGTAGCAAATATCAATTCTCTCTAGAAAAAATTATATTCCTTGTATTATATTGTTGAGAAAAATACTACGTTAATTTAGTTTTTACCTACCTGGATTAGATCATTACGAAATTCACAGCACGCATTTGTGTGCATAAAATGTGCGCACGATATCATTTTTTAATCAATTTTGAAATTTCTCATCAGTTGTAAAACGTAAGAACGAATTACGTAATGTACTATCAACTAAAAATATAACACACATGCCTGTAATCATTTTAGATGCTATGCACTGAAAATTCACAATAAATTGCTCGCAGCCACTTACATTTAGCATTTTACGAAGAAAATGAAGCTTCACTGAACTTCATATTAAATATATGTCCCACTGCCTTAGAAATTACGGAAGTAAGTTTATTTTGACTGCTACTCCATCTGCATAAAAATAATCTATCTTTTGTAATTGTCGCTACAATAAACGAGTGATATAAAACTAAAACATACGATGTTAAGAAATAAGGTTAAGAAATTTATTAATTCCGTGAAATCAATTCGATTATTTGACCTGATTTCCTCATACAACTTTTATTTTACCAAAATGAATATTGTATTCACTATTGTAGTCATTTGTTTGTATTCAAAATTTAAAAGAGGCGTTTAGAAATATTAAGCTTGTTTTCGCATTTCTGACAAAAAAGATCATTCAATGAAACTTAGTTGTTGAATATGAACTCAATTTACTGCGAAATATAATCAACCATTAAAAAAACTTTAAGACGTTCAAGTGACACAAACAAGCCAGTAAAATTGTTCAGATCGTTAAAATCATTAATTTTGTAAACATATGTATCGTCAAAAAAATATACTGCCAATAGTATAAATCATTGAATTAACATCTCCCTGTTGGCCAAATATATTTTTTCGAAAGTCTAATTTTACTTCCGCGTGATACTAATCTCTTTAAACTGTATGATTAGTTTTTGTCTTTGGATTATCGATATATATCGATATATATATATATATATATATATATATATATATATATATATATATATATATATATATATATATATATATATATATATATATATATATATATATATATATATATATATATATATATATATATATATATATATATATATATATATATGTGTATATATATATATATATATATATATATATATATATATATATATATATATATATATATATATATATATATATATATGTGTATATATATATATATATATATATATATATATATATATATATATATATATATATATATATATATATATATATATATATATATATATATATACATACTCAAAAAAGTCTGCGTACACCTTACTAGTAATATCTAAATCATGACAAAAGCCCATGAATCAGTAATGTGCCCTTGATTAAAATTCTTTGATAAGAGGGAGTACACTGCTAGACATGCATAAATGCAGCTTTGATAAAAAAATTCCTAGAATCAAAGAAGACATGGTAATTTTAATCTTTAGAAGTATCTGATCCGCCCCAAAAAAGTGTTAGTGCAATAAGTTAGTGAACGGAAATTGATACTAAAGCTGCGTGAAATGGGAAAAATTTTCGTGAAATTGCAAATTTAGTTGGAAGAACGCATTCCTCAATACAAAAGGTTGTTAATAGTTATAATACAACCGGTGTTTTTATTTCTCGGCGTCGATCAGGGCGTCCACTTAAATTTACTGCACGTGAACGTCAAAATATTATTAGTTCTGTGAAAAAAAACCCCGGTTAACGGCCTTCAAACTTGCTCAAGAAACTAAAGAGAAATGCAAAAAAAACAATATACGAGGAAACAGTTCGCACAATACTCAGGAAACGTGGTTACCATGGTTGAGTAGCACGTAAAAAGTCATTCATATCAGCACAAAATTGTCTTAAGAGAATGGATATTGCGAAAACTTACGTCAAAATGCCAAAAGAATTCTGGGAAAGGGTTTTTTTTTTCAGACAAAAGTAAATTTTGTATATTTGGCAGAAAAGGACGCAAATTAGTGTGGAGAAAACGTTCGACTGCATTGAACAATGCAAATTTGATTCCCACTGTAAAACATGGTGGCGGTGGTGTGATGGTTTGGGGGTGTATGGCTGGTAGCGGAGTGGGACAATTAACTTTTATAGAGTCGACGATGGACAAGTATGGATATCTGAATATCTTAAAAAACAATCTCAAGCAAAGTGCTGTGAAATTAAGGCTAGGGAATACTTTTTACTTCCAGCACGATGATGACCCCAAACATACTGCTCACATAAATAAGCTTTGGTTCGTCTATAATGTCCCAAAATTATTGCGCACACCCCCCTCAATCACCGGATTTAAGTCCCATTGAATATTTGTGGGCTTTACTTGAGAGAAAAATTCGCCACAATCAAATTGCAAGCAAAAAATCACTTAAAAATGTCATATTCAAGGAGTGGAACAGCATAACGGCCGAAGAAACTACAAAGCTAGTTCACTCCATGCAAAATAGGCTAAAAGAGATCATTTAAAGGAAAGGGTTTGCAACAAGCTATTAAAGTGATTAATCGGATAAGCTAATCAAGGCGAATTCTAATTAGATGATTAAATTATTTCAGGTGTGCGCAGACTTTTTTGGATGCATTTTGATGGGCTTGTGCACAAACTTTCTTTTTTTTAAATACTAACATCAACGAACGAGTAACGAGTTGTATCCTTAGTTACTATACTGTTAACTGAAAGCAATAAACTAAAATTTTTAGTCATAAGCAATTGGAAACGTTCTTTATTTAAAAATATTTTATTCCACCAACAAGTGTACGCAGACTTTTTTGAGCATGTGTATATATATATATGTGTTAATAAGTTAAAGCAAAAATTTTTACGGTCGTAAATGATCATTATATTTGTCTAAGCTAAATTCCTTGAATGATAAAGATAAACCACGGAAAGTATTTAATTTGTGTACAGAAATCACATGATTAAAACAAAAATGGAAAAATTTGAAAATTGAACAATACGTACTTCAAACAGATTTAAATTTGTATCATGCATACAGCTTGAAGCCTTTCAGCAAATCATACATACAACACCAAGCTACAATTCACGAGCATAATAAGCAAACGATGCACATTTGACACATACAAGTCAAGTGCATATAAAAAGAACCCATAAATCCATGCCCGAATCCACTGGAGTAGCTGTTGCATGCAAGTAGAAACAGCATATTTGGCACGGTGCTATAGAATTAACATGTTTGGGACAACGAAAATGTATTTGTGCATACTCAGATTCATTGCATACAAAAATTTTGTCTACGATTTATGTATGCATACCTATAGGAGAAATATTTAAGTAAAAGTGAGTTTAAACATGTAAGCCGAAAGATGTGATAGATAAAATTAATCGAATTATATACAGAAAAATTAGAGTGTGAGTGATAATGCAGTTTAAAAGAGCATACTGCTAATGTAGGTAAACTTATAGTATGTTCGCATAGAGGCTAAAAAAAATCATGCGATTTCGATGAGCTGATCGATTTGATACCAAATCGACCACAATCCAATTCTGACGTCCGAAATCAACCTGATTTCGAATAAATCTAGTCGAAATCGGTTGCTTTTGTGAATTTGCGCCCGGCTGAATTTGTTTCAGAGCGTCTATGAGAGGAAAAGTAAGTTTTCATTCGAATTTTTTCCTAAAATAGTGGAAATCGACCACAGAATGTGGAGTACACATGGAGAAAAGAAAATATTCATGCATGTTTGTTTAGCATTTTCAACAATTTTCACGCTAAATCAATTGTCCATACAAATTTGAATAACATCTCCCGCTCAAACTCTAAATCGTTTTGGCCAATCCCTCACCAGATATCGTTGTTAGCTCGCAATCTATCTGATTAGAGAATGCAATACGAACGTACCATTAATGTTGAAAAAAAGGTTTCACATTATTTATCAGCGAATTTGTTCATTGCAAATACAAAAATTGTAGCGCATCAGAACCGCTAGAAAACTAATTTCCGAAGAAATTATCTTTGAGGGATTTTAAAATGTGTGAAGACGTTATACACTTCTTTGTAGTAACCATATCTTACTCAAAGGAACAAATATCATTTTCTGACAGCATTTCCTATAACACAAATGATGAAAATGTTCAGTGCTGGCAACATTTGTCCAACACAGCAGCAATAAATCAACCATAACATGCTCGTGCTTAATCAACCTATCCTTTGAATTTCGTTTTCATCCGAGGATATCATCGAAAGTTTCAACGATTAAACTTTGTCTGGGGCTGCCATTCGAAAAATTTCCAAAACTCGTAAAATTTAACTATCGGTTGCTTATTTTACTGTAAATGCTTTGCTTATGGATGCAAAATGGAAGCATCTGTTGGGGCAATGTCTACGAAATTGTCTGGTGCTGGCAATCATAGCTGCTCACGTTGTGTTAAACCCACCCTATGAATTTCGTTTCGACTGAATGGCTGCGCTGTAAGTTATAGGAGTGAATAGAATTTTATGGTAACCATCCTCAAAACTTTTTAAATTTTCGAAACGTAAATATTTGTTGTTAACTGTCATTGCAGGATCATTCCCATTAGGAAATTTTATGACTACATAGTTCGATAAAGAAACACAGTGTTGCCCGTCCTAAATAATACCAACATGTCCTGTAAATTTCATATTGATCGCATGATGCAATCGTTAGTTCTCGTGAACAGAAGTTTTGAGTGCTGAAAATACAGGTAATTTCATCACGGGTTGCCGTTCTTCATCAATAACTTGAATTCATTTTCAAAAATCAAAATTTTTCAGGAGACTCGATGATTTGAAGGATTGTTTTTCAGGAGCCTGCCGTAGCTACAGAGTTACCCGCACAATCTTGAAAGTCCATGTGTGTTTGACTCTAGTCTTTATCAATACGCTTTGACAATTTCACGATGATCCATTGTTTTTCTTAGAAGCTATGACAAATCGAAATTTGAAAAAAATCCTTGCCTACTTTTAGGCACTCAGCGCCTACGCCAATTCTTTATCATAATCAAGCCTAAAACATAATAAGTTTTCATTCCCAATAACTTTTTTTTAACAAAACTTTACACTGCTTGGAAATATTGGAGTACCTGAAAATTCACTAAAATGCCCGCCGCCGCCAAAAGGTTTAAGATATCTGAATTCTAGCAAGTTATGGACCTACCTGTCATACGCATCTATGTTTACCGAAAATTTCAGCTCAATCGGATTGGCCACTCCAGAGATTATCTCCCTTAATCATTTTGATGATATATATTTATATATAAATCATTGATATAAAAGTATAGAGGATATGGGCATAGCGAAATTTTTGTTGCCATTTTTTGGATTGTTTGATAGTTGTAGTGAATACATGCAACTGGCATAAAAATACAAAGGTGTAGTGATTATACGATTTCGTTTAATTAATGGGGCCAATATATTTTAAATATATTAAAATGGTGTTTCGATTTAACTAGAAGAATTTAATAGTAAAATACAATCACAATATCTATGAACGGTTAATGATGAAATACGTGGAAATTTTATTTATTAACATTTGTGATGAATTCAAATAAAAGAAATTGAATCGATGATTTGAATAAATTTTTGAATTTTATCCCGAGAAAATGCAACACAAATCAGTGCGCGTTATTAAATTTATAAACCAATGTTATTGATAAGAATAACTTCTGTTCAAATCATTTATCAACCATAAACTCAGAATAGTTAAAATGCATTTTAAAATACGAATCTTACCACAGAACCAAATCTTAAGTTACCAGCCCCCCTCCTCCTTTTGCAACCGGGCTTGGGACCGGCGTTGGCGGTTTTACGGCTTCCCTTGGATAATTTAATTCATAATATAATCCGGGTTGTTATTTAGAAGCATAGAGAATAGTTACATTCGAAAATATGTGAGAGATTAGATCTGTTCGCGTACTGCAGCAGCAACATATTGTTGCAGCTGGCTTCTTTCTGTGGCAAAATTTGGGTGGCAGCAAGAGTACTAAAACGACTTGCTGTGAATCTATTTTCATATAAGGTGCGTTTTTTTGCACACCCGAGCAGATCCAAATTTGTTAAGTATATTGAATACAATTACAATTTTGTTGTTGTATTCAATACACTTAACAAATATTGATCTGCTCGGGTGTGCAAAAAAAACGCACCTATATTATAATAGATTCAGGTACGTGAACAGACCTATTAGAATCTTCAATATGATTTTCCTTATGTTTTCGCGTAAGTTTTTGCTAGTTAATTTCAAACACAGCAGATTGTAAAATATTTTAAAAATTCAATCGTAGTTTCCATTATCTGGGAAAAAAACACAATATAACTTATTCCCCAGAACATTTATCACTTCCACTTACTAACGCAATTTGCACTTTTTATAATGATGCAATTGTGGTATCCAAGACAGTTAAGGCTACGATTTTGAATACATATTCTGCAAACAACAATTTCAAAACATTCATTTAAATATAGACCATTTATAAGAGTACTAAAGGACATTACAATACATTTACGTGTGCATGATCTTTGCATATCTATATATATATATATATATATTATATATATATATATATATATATATGTATATATATATATATATATATATTATATATATATATATATATATATAT
This sequence comes from Nemotelus nigrinus, assembly GCA_947369275.1. Taxonomy (NCBI): domain Eukaryota; kingdom Metazoa; phylum Arthropoda; class Insecta; order Diptera; family Stratiomyidae; genus Nemotelus; species Nemotelus nigrinus. Next base: position 74,808,669 of record OX376372.1, read on the forward strand.
ATATATATATATATATATATATATACATATATATATAAATTTATATATATATATATATATATATATATATATATATATATATATATATATAATAAATATATATATATATATATATTTATATATATATATTATAAATATATCAATATATATATATATATATATATATATATATATATATATATATATATAAATATATCAATATATATATATATATATATATATATATATATATATATATATATATATCTATATACATAAAAATGTATAAATATGTATATGTATATGCATATGTATATATATATATATATATATATATATATATATATATATATATATATATATATATATATATATATATATCTATATACATAAAAATGTATAAATATGTATATGTATATGCATATGTATATATATATATATATATATATATATATTATATATATATATATATAATATATATATATATATATATATATATTTATTTATGTATATATTTGCACATATTTGCGATAGAGGTGCAAAAACTCAGTTATTCTTACAGCTTCGCACCTCCCTCCTCTTTTCTCAACTAGGCTTGGGACCGGCTATGGCAGATTTACAATGCTCGTTACATAATTAACTGTTATTTATTGGCTTCAGAAACTACCATTTTACTATTTCATTTTCTATTTTCATGTACCTGAGCATATGCTGAAAATGCCCCCTTTCATTATTTAGTTTAGTACCCGCTTTGACCTACTTACAAATTTAACATGTCACACTGCTTAAAATGTAAACAAACCGGGTGATGTTTTCGTTCTCGCGACAATTGCCAAGCTATTATTCACGCAAACGAAATAAACAGGCGTATTTGAAATTTAAACACTTCACGCATTCTCTAACAAAAGCTATATTTTAAAAATATTAAACCGTTCACTCATTAACTATATTTTCTTTCACCACAACCAAACCGCACAACATAAAACCTGCTTTACCTAATTCTGTATACACATTAGCTTAATGAAATAATCACTCGACACTGCCACTCATATGCGCACGACACTAAATGCAATATTTTTTTGAATGCAGCTCCCGATCACGAATTATAAAGCGTTTTATAAATGCGCGGCTTGAAGACAATCGATTTTATGAAACGAAAATTGACAGTCCCAGTTGCTGGAACGATGCAGGAACACCTGAGATTGTCAGAACACTGCATTCTCACCCATATTAATACAATTGTTTCTGGCAACAGTCACGGACAGTATACGTATATGCTATTCGCATATCCTCTATACTTTTATATCAATGATATAAATATAAATATATATATATATATATATATATATATATATATATATATATATATATATATATATATATATAATTTAATATTTAATATTTAATTTATTTTAGTAGTAAAAAAAAATTGTAAAAACAACAACATGCAACGCACAAAAACATAGAAATTGACCGAGAAGTACTGTCATCTGAATTGAAGGTGAGCTGTCAAATCACAATCGAAACTGATAAATCAAGTTTATTTTACGTTTTATTTAATTTTATTTTAACTTTGTAGAGTCAAGTTGTACAAGCAGTTTCAAAAAGGGAAAGAAAACGTTGAAAACGCAACACATCCGAACCGAGCACAAACATCAATTAGTGAACAACACGACAAGGAAATCGAAGATTTGCTGCTCCAAAACTGATACTAAGAAAATTTACTTATATTCTGAACATTTCATTTGAATCAGTTCAGACTATTTGAAAAGATGATTTGTGCCTGAGAAGAGTCAAATGTCGTTTGGTTCCAAAAACACAAAATTTTTAAGAAAAAAAAGCTTCGCGTTAATATATGTGAACCAATCATATGACTTGACCCGGAAATGACCAATCAATCGAACGAATACTGTGCGAAACGTGAAGCTAGACTGAAGAAAACTCTAGCGCATCAGAACAGTTAAAAACTGATTTTCGAAGAAATTGTCTTTGTGTGATCAAAAAATGTGGAAAGACGCAATATACTATTTTGTAATATCATATCAACCATTTTTTAGCCAAAGCAACAACAACCATTTTTCGACTATAACATAATTGATGAAAATGTTCAGTGCTAGCAACACTTTTCCAACAAAGCAACTATAAGTCTATTATAACAAGCTCATACTAAAATTAACCTATCCGCAAAATTTTCAAAACTTGGAAAATTTAAACATTGGCACCTTATTTTTATTGTAAACGGGCCGTCAGGCTACGTAATCGTTCTCGCTGTGACGTCACGGCGGTAGGGAATTTGACATTTCCACGAGGTTGTGCCGACACACACCGAGATTTCACTTGCGGTTTTTACCTAAAATATGAATAAAACGTTAGTTTATTGTGCGTGGATGCGCTGTAGTGTTAATATTTAGTTATAACTTGCATTTTGTGTCAATCAATTGTATCGAAAGTTAATCGACACAAAACACCACATAACCTAAGAACATCTGATAAACATTTCGTGGCAAATTTTTGTAATTATACCGCGCACCGCATTAATTTGTTTTTTAGCTGTTCACTAGCACTGTTCCCCGGATATCACTTTGTTTTCACTTTACTCACTTTAACATAACCCGTACAATTAACATTTTCCCGCGGACGTCCCATAAGACTATGGGACGTCCGCAATACAACTCAACTTTTCTGCAGCCGCAGTTTAAGCGGCAGCCCTTGGTGAAATTACATAAAATTGGATTTAGCAAAATTTCTGGAGCAGGTGGAAGCAGAGTTTGAATTAGTTCTGAAATGGTATCCTTGAACTTCCATACCCAATCTTCAGGAATGAGCTCGTTGTCCAGCCATATTTGAACTTCGTAATAGACCTGATATAAATGTTGCCGAGCAGAACTAGATATTGGCGGAAGAATAGATAGTTGAACAAGTTTTTTGAGCTGTGCAGATATCTGTGAGTATCAATTCTTGTGCTGAAGCTTGATATGTAGCTAGGACAAAACGAATTCCATTGTAGCAGGCTACCTCTGGAGAACACTCTGTCTTACTAAAAATGTCTGCGTAGTTTATTAAGTCCTCCTTTCTTTCAAATAATTTGAACACATTAATTCTTCTTTTCTTAAAAATTGCTGAAGTAGTATCACAACCTGTCATTGTATGCAAAAATAAAATATGAGCTTAACAATTTGGATACGGGTTCAAACTTTGTGAAGAATACAATTTTGTTTCTATTTTTGATCTTTCAGGTTCCAAAAAATAGGTGATTTTATCGATAGAAGCTCGTGCAATCAATATTACTAACAAGTCGATATTTTCACCCACAACAATACAACTTCTTTTAGCGGATTCTTCGATCGCTTTTTCAATGATGAGAACATCAGCATTATTTTGAACTTGTTTTACACCGATATTAGCAGCTTCAAATTTTTGATACAGCATAGAAATTAATCGATAGTGTTACGCATTCTATTCTCATCGAGGAGTGAAAACCGTTATGGAACTGGTCCATACTCCAAAAGTTCTTGAAGTTGTGTGTCAAATCTTTTTGTAATACTTATGCGTTGAAATAGTAATAAAGGATCAATCATTATGAATTTTCATAGAACTGGGACACTGTTAAAAGAGGAAGTACTCTATCAGCACGTTTTAGTTTAATACTATCGAATTTTTGGACTATTAACTTAAGTTCACGTTATCTTCCCCATTATATTCCCACTAGCATGGCCCCTAAATTGCTTCCCTTGCTATTCTTAATTTTGCTGTTCAACAGAACAGATTGGCTACTTTTTGGACATGTCATTTACAGCTCTCTCTTCTTCTAACCGCAATCCTTTTCTCAATCTCATCCTTTTAACTTTAACCCCTTAAGTTTACCACTGGGCAAATTCCGTTATGGTTGTCCTTTTTAGATTTTGACTCTGGGTGCAACCTGGAGGGTGACTGAATTACTGGGTTTGGTGGTTTACCGCCATTCTCGGTATCATACCATTCTTTGTGTGAAACTACACCATCGATTTTATTTGTTTTTGTTCAGGGTCTAACAATTTTTCCGGGTTTGGTCCAAGCTAATAGCGGATTACGTGGGGTTTGCGCAGTGCTACCAGTGCTCAGTGCGCAGTGCTCTTCAGCTTGGCCAAATTCAGGGGGATTGTTGGATCCGGAGCAAATAACAATCTTGATATTCGCTTTCTTGTCTCTTTCTAGAGGTGGATTTGTGTAAACACAGGCAGTCCTCGTTTTTTTTGAGTTTCTGGTAAAGAAACTGAAAGAAAAAAAATTTAATTCAATCTCAAAGAAAAATTATATTAGGCGCGTTTTTTGCTCCCCTTATCGATAACAGAACAATGCTAACCAGTGCAGACGCATTGGAAACAACAATAACTCCTGTTATGGATAGGGGGAGTTGTTGTTGTTTCCAATACGTCTGCACTGGTTAGCATTGTTCTGTTATCGATAAGGGGAGCAAAAAAACATTCCTATTATTTTTTATTGTCAGCCTGCCAGCAGACCTGACAATGGAAGTCCGAACGGATTCCTTATGAGGTCGTGTGCGCAGCAAGGGTTCTTAGGTGTCGAATATTCTTCTGATTTCACAAATCGCTACAGTTATCTAGTGAATTTAGGGGGCCCGGTAGCTCTGCTCGCTAAGGCATCAGGCCGAAAAGCGGCATGCTACGGGGCCTGCGGGTTTGAATCCCGCCAGTACCATATTTGTAAGTGTGAATGCGTGTGATTGTCCATGAGGGTGGCAAATGGGCCCAAACTGGTGGCCTAATGCTGGCCGTGTTCCCGGCAGCCCTCTTCACTAACCTAACCGAACCAAATCTAGTGAATTTTCAGGTAACCATATATGTTTGTGAAAAGAGGAATTTCGAGAAACAAGCAAGCGAAATGAAAGTTGATAATCTTTTTAACTTGGTCATGATAATTTTTTGTAATGTTTTGTATTTTTTCAAATTTCAAATTTTTTTAACTTCTGATACAAACATAAGATCATTAAGAAATTTACAGAACGTATTAGTATTTACCAGAAATAATAATGATTTTGATGAATGTGCGGCCAACCCTACAGCCACAGCAAGCACATCAAAAATTCTCAAACTATCGAGCTTCATTGACAATTTTCGTTGTTTATTAGATAAGTTTGATGTTGGTTGGAATCTGCTGGCTCGAAATTTTTGAAATTTCACGTTCAACAAGAACATACATTTTTCATCAAATTACACATTTTTTTACCACTCGAATTTAATGCTCGCTGGAACTCATGACCGGACCAAACCGAATCAAATCAAGCTAATATTTACAGAATGTATTGTTTCAAGTAGGAACAGCTCCGATAGAAGTTATATGAAAATGTGTGGCAGTGGTGCCATCTTGAAGTATCGTCAAAACAAAAACCCCTAGCGCATCAGAACCGCTAGAAATACTAATGTTCGAAGAACAGTAGAGGATTTGTGCAGATTTTGAGTGTATTGTTATATATTGTTGTTATACTGTTGTTATTGTCTTATATATTATATATTGTACGTATTGTCATATATATTGTTATATATTGTATATTCGCGATGTGAATACTTAATGCAAGCATTTATTGGTACCAAAATAACAAAAACACCTCCTGCTAGTAGTCCTATCTGCGTCATGTTGAAGTCAACCTGCTCTGCAAATTTCGTGTTGATCCGATCACTGCATTGGAAGTAATAGGGATACAAAGAAATTTAGGGCTACCATTCGCAAGAGCTTTCTAATTTTCTAGATCTTAGTATTTGGTGTGTATTTTCACTACAAGACCACTACGATTTGAAAATTTTATGATAAAATCGCTTACTAAAGCTATTTCAAAAAATACAAAACCAATCATAGCTGGCAACCCTATCATTGTTTTTCAAAATAGATTTATACTGAATATTGTCTACAATAATTTAAATTTGTCATATGAATTTCGTTATGATACCATGACTGTACTGGAGGCTATAGGGCAAAGAGCTTTATTCAAATAAAATAACATTAAATAAACAACTTGGTGCAGTTGCACCAATTTTTGACGATTCTAAAAGCATATAGATATATAACTTAGATGCTTTGCTTTTATATAATCTTTTAGTGCTTTTATATAATCGAAGTCGTTTGTCATAAATTATGACAAACGATTACCATGATGCAGATGAATAAGCTAATAAACTCGGTGATAGGTTCAAGTAACAAACAATAAAATTTCCAAAGCTCGGAATATTTAAATATCGGTTGCTTATTTTATTGTAAATAGTTTGCTTATGAATAGAAAATGGAAGCATCTGTTGGTGCGATATTTACGAAATTGTCCGGTGCTGGCAATCATGTGCTAGCACCATAGCTGCTTCACGTTGTGTTTAACCCACCCTATGAATTTCGTATCGATTGAATGTCTGCGCTGTAAGTTATAGGAGTGAATTAAATTTTAGGGTTACCATCGTCCAAACTTTTTAAATTTGTGAAACGTAAATATTTGTTGTTAATTGTCATTGCAGAATCATTCCCATTTGGAAATTTTATGACAAAATCGGTCGATAAAGCAATGTAAATAAATAACGAAATTCATCATAGCTGGCAACCCTTTCACTGTTTTTCAACAAAATTCCTACAGAATTACAATCGCAACAAGATATGCTTTTCACATGAATTTCGTTTTGATTTCATCACTGCATCGGAAGTTATAGGGAAAAACTTTTATTTTCCTGAGCAAATTTACAATATTTAAGAGACAAAAATTGCTGTAGCTAGCGTCCATATACTAATTTTTCAACCAAATTTCTATGAAATCTATCTTTGAGTAAGGTTCACCTACTGCGTGAATTTTGTTAGAATTTGGTGGCTAAATCGGAAGCTATAGGCCAAAAACCAGTTTTTTTTCTCAGTGATTTTTCCAAATGGCACCACTACAACAATATTGCCGGTATTTAAAAATCGCTTCTATCAGACCTGGTCCTAGTTAATGCCAACATGTTCTGTAAATTTCATATTGATCGCATTATCCGATCGTCAGTTCTCGGGAGCAGAAGTTTTGAGTGCTGAAAATAGAGGTAATTTGATCACGGGTTGCCGTTCTTGTTTACCGCGAAATTTTGGAAATTTTTATTTGACTTGGTGGACAAAAGTCAAAATTTATCAATAATTTGAATTTATTTTCAAAACTCAAAAAATTTTCAGGAAGGTCGATGATTTGAAGGATTTGCCCGCACAGTTTTTAAAGTCCTTGTGTGTTGAACTCTAGTCTACATCAATACGTTCTGAGAATTTCACGATGATCCATTGTTGTTCTTAGAAGTTATGACAAATCGAAATTAGAAAAAAAATCCTTCCCTACTTTAAGGCACTCAGCGCCTACACAAGGCTCAAATTTTCCAATTCTTTATCATAAGCAAACTAAAAACATAATAAGATTTCAATCGTAGTACTTTTTTTAACAAAAATTTACACTGCCTGGAAATATAGGAATACGTGAAAATTCACTAAAAGGCCCGTCGCCGCCAAAAGGTTTAAGATATCTGAATTCTAGCAAATTACGGACCTACCTGTTATATACATCTATGTCAGAGATTATCTCCCATCATCATTTTGCTGATATATATATATATATATATATATATATATATATATATATATATATATATATATATATATATATATATATATATATATATATATATGTATATATATATATATATATATATATATATATATATATATATATATATATATATATATATATAACAATTTTCGGCGAAGCCAGTTTTATACCAATTTTCTTCGAAAATTAGTAAAAACACTTTCTTCCTCTGCTATCTTCGATGCAAACATCAAATTATTACGACATTCATACAGTAAAAGTAAATTCAAGTAACGTCACGAGAATCCTTATGAGTTGATGTCATGATAATTTTATTAAATAAAAATAAAACCGATAAATGTTTGGTTGTGGCATTAGCACAGGGTTGCCAGCGTGGGATATTTGTATCATTTTTATACCAGAAGATGCTACCATGATTATACCAGATGATAAGCAGTTTATGATAAAAATAAGCAGCAATGTTTATATATTATCCTAAAAATCTTCTCATGCCTATAAAATAATTCATTCAGGCATCGGATCAAAACCAAATTCATAAAGCAAGTTGGGATCAATGTGAAGTAAATTAACATGGATAATTGAAGTAAAACATCGAGTTAACAACGTAAACAAAATAATTTATTCGAGTTTATGCAAAAATCAACTATGAGTTCCCTATCATTATTTCTCTAAAAACTAACTTAAGAATGACCTCGATAAAGACTACCATCTGCTAACTCATACACAATGTGTGCACTCTGAGGATATTCATTATTTCCTTCGTCAGACTTTACGTAGCCGACTTCATGTAACTGCTGAGATGCATAAGCTCCAGCGGTCGAGGCATTTTCTTGAGCCTCTTCAGCTGCAGCAGAGGCTTTTTGTGCTGCTTCCCTCGTTCCTTTATAGTCAATTTGTGCAGCATGAAGCTTGGCAGTCGTCACAGTAAGACGTTCCTTTGCATTTCCAACCATTGACATCTGAGAGGCAAGCTCGGCAGCTGCTTGATCAGCTGACGCTTTAGCGTGCTCCGCCGACAAGTTGGCATCGTTCAAAGCAGCTGTCAGTACTGCAAGGTGCTTAGCAGCGGAGTCTGCAGCCTCCCGTGCAATATGTGCAGCTCTTTTAGCCAAGTCGTAATGCCTGATTTCCCCTTCTAGGGAACTTTGAGCATCCTGATACTGTTTTTCGAGCCCACTAAGTAAAACCTCTTTTCCAGAGAGAGCCGCACTTGCAGTGGCAGCTGCTTGTATTGCTTCTTGAGCAAGGCCATTTTGTGCAACATAGGCTGCTTGCCGGGCGGCAACATATTGGTTCGCTACAGCGGAATGAGCGCGATGAGCTGAGCCTTGAGCGATCGATCTTAATTTGCTTCCAGAGCTGTATCCGTGTGTGTCCTCTCGATTGAAATCGCGGTCGACATATTCAAACCGCTGGCGATGGTATCTCTGCTGATTTCCAGAACTTTCCAGGGAGTAACACTGAACGATTGCTAAAAGTTATGGAAATATGTTATAAAATAGTATCTACTCAAATAAATAAATGCACAACTTTCAGCTTAACTGCACCTCATCACTCTTGCACTTCACATAATCATTTCATAAAAATCTTACCTACAACCGCAACGAGCCAAACTATTAAATTCCGCATAGCAAACGATATCGAGGGAATCTACAAAGACGAAGGTCTGACACTGATTGACAATATTTTGCTACGAATCCACGGTTTTATACAACATGCTGTGATATTGTGTTATCCAAATTGAATTGCGAAAATCATTTTTATCAAATTTTCGGAGAGCGAGATGCAAATTTCGCTATCTCTTGCATTTCGAAAGACTTCTGAACCGTTTATCACTTCGAACACAGCTGTATCTATCAGCTTTAATTAACACAAACGTTTCCGAATTAGATCCAATCTCTTATCTTCGGTGCCCGTGTCAATAATTGCATTCATGCAAATATGCGTCTAAATATGTTTTTATATCAGTTTTTTGGAAACATGTTTTCATAGTTGAATACACAAAAAAGAGATAATATGCATTTTCAATTAAGTCAACACATGCCAGCTCAAACTACTATTGAATGTATTAATTGGATGAACAGCATAAATTTCGTTATGCTGATAGCTTTATTCACAATTATTTGAAATGTAAATTTCTTTTTTTTTTCTTGTTGTTTTTCTTCTGCTCTTCGACAGCTAAAGCAATACAAATGAGCGGTTTTTTTTTAAATACTATATCTTCGTCATACATCTCGTAAGATTTATTAGTGCAAGTAAGTTGAAACTGAGCTCTCGGCGAGTGCAATAGGCACTGAAACTGTCAAAAAGTAAGTGCGTTGAAAGGTTCTAGTAGAATAAGATTCAATTGGTTTCAAAGACTCGTTTTAAAATTGTCACGTGTATTTGATATTGACTACAAAATCTACATAGGTACTAACGATTGATTTGTGAGCTGCAATCTTCATTAATGTCGAAATCAATGGTAGCTTTCGAACTAATATGAGTCAAAAATAATTACGAGCACAGTTTAATTCACCCTTGTTATGACTCAGACTAGTTGAAAAAGGTCAAATTATAATGATTATATCATAGCCAAAGGTGGATTTGTATCAAAATATTAAAACCTCACTCACTCCAAGTAATTAGACTTTGCTCTTATTGCCTAGCGAGAAACTGGATTATTGCTATATTATTACCATGTCCTGTTGCCCAGCTGTAAGATCTGCTTTAATTTAGATGGAAGTAAACCAGCTGCATAAACAAGAAAACAAACTTCCAAGTTAATAAGTCAATAATAAGACCTAAGTGACTCACAACATAGGCCTTATTGACTTATAAACTTAGGCGTTTGCTTTCCTGTATATGCAGCTGGTTAGCTTCCCTCTGAAACATGGACCATAACACGAGCTTTACGAAGTATTTAACGAAACAAAGGTCACGCACTGTGAATGGAAGATTTTAGAGTATCTAAAAAGGTATTCGAAGGAAAAGCCGAGGGTCGAAGGACAGTGGGAAATTCAAGAAAACGCTGATCCGACTCTGTCGATAAAGACTACGCACCGCTGCTCACATTTTGTAATTGGAAGAAGTGGTTATTGGACTGAGATAATTGCAGGCATCATATGCAAAAAGTCACGGCCCAAGAGAGGCGATAGTGCTACGAGATCATCATCGGCGCTGCAACCGAGGTCCGGTCCTGGCCTCCGTCAACAATTTTTTCCATCGCTTCCGATCGCAAGCCGATGTCATCCAATTGAGCACCCTTAAACTCCGATCATCCTAGTCAACGCCATCCTTCCAGTGCAAAGAAAGTCTCCCACGCTGTCTTCTGCTGTAAAATCTGTCGCAAAGAGTTTTCAATTCATAGTTGTAGCGTCTTCGGAATCGCCCTTTTTCATGTATGGAGCCAACAATTCCTGAAGACTTTCCTTTTGAACGCGGCTAAGAGGTCAGAGTGTCTTTTGCTGAGGCCATGGTCTTGTACAGCAGAAGCTTTGATGTTTGGGTGAGATTTCGGGATTTGAAACGCTTTGACAGACTTTAGTATACTTTGTTGGATTTGAGCAGCTGCCCGCATATTTCTTCCTCCATGTTGGTATCGGCTGCTACGATTGACCCATGGTAGTTGAAAGATGGCACTACTTCAAATTCATGCTCAACTACCCTGATAGTTTGACCAACTCTAGGTGTTCTTCCTGCAGATGCTGACACCATGTACTTAGTCTTTCCTTCATTTTAGAGCAGCCTCAGTTTTTGCGCCGCTCGCGCGAACTGGATGAAGGATTCTCGCACAGCTAGTTCTGATCTTCCAATTATGTCTATATCATCTACATAAGCCAGTATCTGACAGGACTTTGTGACGAAAATCCCTCTTGTAGACGTGCCAGAGTCTCGGATTGCTTTTTCCAATGCTAGGCTAAAGAGCAGGCAAGTCAGACTATCCCTTTGATAGCAATCCGGCTATTTTAACTTGGCTTGTTACATTGATCATAATCAACCTATGGAATCGTGTCAGTTTATTTGCGATGCTAAATTCTCTCATGACTTTATACAGTTCTACCCTGGCTATGCTATCATAGGTGGCATTAAAGTCTATAAAAAGATGGTACAGTGGAATGTTGAGTTCAACACATTTTTCCATCGCCAGCCTGAGAAAATATATCTAAACAATTGTTGATTTCCCTGTAATGAAGCCACATTAAAATTGTCTGATGATGGCTTTAGCGTGTGGGGCTATCTGTTTTTGCAGGATTAAGGAGAGTACCTTATTGTGGATATTCAAAAAGTTAGACTCCTATTGTTACTGCACATAGTTACATCTCCTTTCTTGTGTATGGGGCATATTATACCTTTGCGCCAGTCATACCAGCAAGATAGTGGTCCGAGTCTAAGTCGACACCTCGATACATTCATTCTGTCATCACGCTCGAGTAGTGGCGGCGATCAATCAGCACATGTTCTATCTGGTTAAGAGTGGCTCCGTCAGGTGAATCCAGGTGGCCTTTTAGATATCTTAACGCGGGAACCTGGTACTCGCAACGACCAAGTTCTTCAATGCTGCTAGTTCTATGACTCAAAGTCCATTGTCATTAGTGCTCTCATGCAAATTATGGGTGCCTACGTAATGCCTGAATACCAGCTCCTGACCTACTTTGGCGTTAAAATCTCCAAGGATGATTTTTCCATCATGCCTTAGGCAGGCACTGAGGATCCGCTCGACCTGTTCATAACTTCGTCGTCAGCAGATTCCTTTGAGGCTGATTATGATTATGAGGCTGATGCTTGTAAATTTGCTTCGCACGCTTAGGGTACAAAGCTTTTCACAGATAGGGTTAAAGCCGATGTTTGTATACTCCATTTTTTGGTTGGCGAGGAAGCCTACCCCAAGCATATGGTGTTTTGGATGACAGCTGTAGTATAAGTCATATTCTTTATTTTGTAATATACCATTTTCTGTCCATCTCATCTATTGTATTGCTGCTATACTCGCCTAATATTGAGACAGAGTATCGGCTAGCTGCTAAGCAGCTCCAGCTCTGTAGAACAATCTAACGGTTCTTAAAAAAAAATTTCAATTCGTTTAGCCGTTTTTGTTCGCTTGATCGTCGTTGTGGTATCAATACAGCTCCAAGGCTTATTGTTGATTTCGGCATAAGCACTTCGGAGACCATTTTATGGGAGGAATAATTGATCTCTCACCAATCTTACTTACTTACCATATTCATATACTTCATGCTATCCACTCTATCTGACTGATGGCTTGGCTGCGATAGTGCTACGTGTTGTTCGTTAAACATCGATAGTCCTTTCGATAGGTTAGGTTTCGTGGCTATCTTTCTTCCAGCGATGGCCAGGTATCCGCACAGTAAATGAAGAACTGTTTCTTCTTCCTCCTTGCATCTACAGCTCCAGCAAAAAAAGGAAACGCACACGCGCTGCATGCTTGCCAAACAAACAGTGTCCAATTAAGACAGCCACCACTGAATGGACGGGCCCCCTACCAAAATTGAGAAGTTCCCTAATGCGTCCAATGTCAAAAGTTTTCCACAATGGTCTAGCGATTGCATAAGGTTCTTCCGACCGGGACTTCACTGCGTCCTTTAAATATTTCTGCTCAACGGGAAAACTAATGCGTCAGCATATATGCGGTAAATTTTCCGCGTAATGCGTGGAAGCATTACAGATCTATAGCCTGATTTTCGAAGAAAATTACTATTAAACTCGTTTCGCAGAAAAATCATATTTCTTTATATATACACACACACATATATATATATATATATATATATATATATATATATATATATATATATATATATATAATATATATATATATCAGCAAAATGAATAAGGGAGATAATCTCTGGAGTGGCCGATCCGATTGGGATAAAATTTTCGGAAAATATAGATGTATATAAGTAGTAGGTTCATAATTTGTTAGATTTAAGATATCTTTAACCCTTTGGCGGCGGCGGCGGTCGTTTTAGTGAACTTTCATATACCCCGATATTTCTATGCAGAGTACAATTTTGTTAAAGGAAATGAAAAATTGTTATGTTATGTGTGGGCGCTGAGTTCTTAAAAGTAGACCAGGACTTTTTTTCAAATTTTGATTTGTCATCACTTCTGATGGGAACATTAAATCATCGTAAAATTTTCAGAGCGTATTGGTGTCAACTAAAATTAAACACACATAGCTTTTCAAGACTGTGCAGGTAACCCTGTAGGTACGGCAGGCTCCTGAAAAAAAATCCTTCAAATCTTCGACCCTCCTCATAATTTTTACTATTGATAAATCTTAGCCTTTGTCCATCAAAATTCCGAGTTGCACAAGAACGGCAACCCGTTGCCAAGTGACCTCTACTTTCAGCACCCAAAACTTCTGTTCACGAAAGTTGACGACCGGATAAACCAATCATCATCGAATTAACAGGACATGTTGGCAAACAACCCTGTGGCAGTGGTACCATCTTGAAAAATAGCTGAGAAAAAAACTGCTTTTTGGCTCATAACTCACGATTCAGCCATCAGATTTTAAAGAAATTCACATAGTGTTTGAACCTTACTTTAGGCCATATTTGATAAAAAAAATTGGTTGCAAAATTAGAATAGAGTTGTCAGCTAAGGTTATTTTTGTGACCTAAATCTTGTAAATTTGCTCCGCAAAATAAAGCTTTATCACTATAACTTCCGATTTAGTTATGAAATCAAAATAAAATTCCTGTAGTAAACGGAACTTATTGTAAGCCTATTCACTCCTATAACTTCCAGCGCAGTCATTCAATCGAAACGAAATTCACAGGGTGGGTTTAAGTCAACGTGAAGCAGATTTGGGAAATGTTTTGGCTATGCTCTTAACATATGATATCCAGCACCAGACAATTTCGTAACAGATGCTTCTATGTTGTGTTCATAAGCATAGCATTTACAATAAAATAAGAAACCGATGTTTAAATTTTCCGAGTTTTGGAAATTATTCGGATTTCACCACAGACATAGCTTAATCGCTGAAACTTTCGATGATATCCTCGGATGAAAACGAAATTCAAAGGATAGGTTGATTAAGCACAAGCATGTTATGGAAAACTTATTCCTGCTGTATTGGACAAATGTTGCCAGCACTAAACATTTTGATCATGCTGTCAGAAAATGTTATTTGTCACTTTAAGTAAAAATTGGTTGATATGATACTACAAGGAAGTGTATAACTTTTTTCCACATTTTTAAGTGACTCAAAGATAATTTCTTCGGAAATCAGTTTTCTAGCAGTTCTGATGCGCTAGACTTTTTACTCATGTTCGAAGATTAATGTTCGAAGAACATTATGTATATATATATATATATATATATATATATATATATATATATATATATATATATATATATATATATATATATATATATATATATATATATATATATATATATATATATATATATATATATATATATATATATATGTATATATATATATACATATATATATATATATATATATATATATATATATATATATATATATATATATATATATATATATATATATATATATGTATATATATATATATACATACATATATATATATATATATATATATATATATATATATATATATATATATATATATATATATACAGTGGCTCACAGCTTATTTGATACAGTGACTTTTTATAAATGCAAATCACTGTAACTTTGAAATAAAGAACCCTATTCAAAAAATTTAAACGTATTTGACTAGATGCATATTCAACAAATACAATGCAAACCAAAAATGTTCCAGCAATATTCCTCGGCGTCCCTTAAAAGAGAAATACCACTGGCGCAGAAAAATTGCAGCTCACAGCTTATTTGATACAGACACTTCAATGCGAATAAACTTCTATTTCTCGCGAAGTTAATCTGTGTTGTTTTTGTTTCTTGAATTTTTGATTGTGTTTAGCCATTGGCTTAAGTAAGTTTTAGCAAGATCTTGTAAGCTGAAGTGCCAAAATAAGCCAAAATTGTAAAATGGGTCATCGCACCACAATTGAACAGCGTGAATTGGTATTAAACCACTTTAAAAAAGGACAAAGTGTTCGAAAAATTGCTGAAAGTGTGAATTTGAGTGTCTCTACAGTGCAGCACATAATTGAGCGCTTCCTACACGAAAATCGGGTAGAAAATAAGAGGAGAAATGCGCCAAACAATATTTTCACCGTATCCGACGAACGACACATTGTAAGGAAAGTGAAAGCAAACACAAAGATTTCCGCTCCAAAATTGGTTACTGAGGTTCATCGTGAATTAAGGAAGTCATGTAGTGCTGAATCCGTCCGACGAGTGCTTCGCGACCATGATTTCAGGGTCCGAGTAGCTCGTAGGAAGCCTTTCATTTCCAAAAAAATATACAATAAGCCGATTTGCCTTTGCCAAAGAGCATGTGGGAAAGCCATCCGCGTTCTGGAATACGGTTATTTTTGCGGACGAGTCCAAGTTTAACATTTTTGGCTCCAACGGAATGTCATATGGGGCAACCACTGAGCAAAACAAGGAGAACCTCAAAGTTACTGTGAAGCATGGTGGTGGTAATGTGATAGTTTGGGCCTGCATGTCTTCAGCCGGAGTCAGAAATTTAAAGTTTATTGAGGAAACAATGGACCAAACAAAGTACCTTGATGTACTCAAAAACAATTTGCTGAAAAGCACTGAAAAACTGGGTGTTAGCAACCAATTTCGGTTGTACCAAGACAATGATCCAAGGCACAAGTCGGGAATTGTGCAATCCTGGCCAATTTGGGATTGCCCTCATTTGATGTCTCCACCGGCACATTCACCAGATATGAACGTCATTGAGAATCTGTGGACTTTGTTGGATAACAACATTAGAAAACACAAGATTTCTAATAAACAAGACCTGAAGAAAGCACTGCTAGAGGTATGGCAAAAAATTACTCCTGACATCACGAAAAACTCGTTGATTCAATGCCGAATAGGCTCCAGGCTCTGCTTAAGTCTAAGGACTATCATACAAAGTATTGAAATCAACTGGAAACCTCATAATTCACAACAATTTTAATGTTTAATCAAACTGTATCAAATAAGCTGTGACATGAAATTTGTTATTATTTTTAGTTTTTTTGTTTTTTAAGATGTAAAACAGCAACTTTGTAACAAATATAAACTTGTTTAATAAACAACAAACAATTGCCTTCAAAATGGTGTTCAAATTTTTTTGATATTGTTATTATTTTTTGAGTTATTGCAACTTAATTTTTTAAAGAAGCATTGTATCAAATAAGCTGTGAGCCACTGTATATATCGTCACTGTAAAATCAAACCGGCATATCTGCAAAATGCATATTTTTCACCAGAGCGCTTTAAAGTTTTCGCGTGTGGGCTGTTTCCTCGTAAATGCATACCGGCACAGCACCATTAGACGGATTTTTATTCAACTATACGATATGCCGGTGCGACATAAAAATAGACAGGAAAAAGAGGAATTTTTTGCTACCAAAAACTCAAAAACTCAATTTTTGCAGATATGCCGGTTTGATTTAACAGCGACGACATATATATATATATATATATATATATATATATATATATATATATATATATATATATATATATATATATATATATATATATATATATATATATATATATATATATATATATATATATATATATATATATAATCACAAATCATCAAAAAAATTCAGTGACTATTTCTTGGGAACGCACCATTCAATTGAGCTGATACTTTCAGGATACAGTGGTGTATATACAGAATAGGTCCAGGTTTCACCAAATGTCCATTATTAAATTAACTTTTTGGCACCGGCGGCCATTTTAGTGATATTTTGAATATACCTATTATTCTGTCCACAAATAATTTTTGCAGAAATTAACTTAGCGTAATGAATTTCGAACGTGCTTTTAATGTAAATCGGATAATGTTTTGGATTTTTTTAACCCCATGTGTGCGCTAAATGCCTAAAATTGGGTCGGGAAAATTTGAAATTTTTTAAATTGCGATAACTTTTGACAAAGCAATCAAATCGTTATGAAACTTTCAGGACATTTTGATATTATTAATTTATCAATTTATGTTGCTTTTGATGAGCGTGTTGGCAACTCTGTAGTTAGGGTAGGCACTGAAAGTGAAAACCTTCAAATCATCGACTCTCCTAAAATATTATCGCTATTTGGAAAAAAAAAGCAACTCATATATAAATATTATGCTTTGTGTACATAACCAAAGTAAAACATTTGAAATTTTAAATCGGGCAAGAACGGTAGGCCTTCCCCAATTCACCTACATTTTTATCATCAAAAACTTCTGTTCACGATAACTCACGACCCAATCATCATATATAGTTGAAATTAATAGAATGTATTGCCCTTTAGTAAGACCAGGTTTGATAGAAGCGATTTTGTAAGTTGGGCAATTTTGTGCCAGTAGTGCCATCTTGAAAAATCACTAAGCAAAATAACTGCTTTTGGCCTTATAAATTCTGATTCAGTCTACAGACTTTGACAAAATTCACACAGTAGCTGCATCTTACTCTGAGCCACGTTTGGTAGAAATTTGGTTGAAAAATTCGGCTGAAACTGCCACCTTTGTCTTAAATTTTGAAAATCCGCTCAGGAAAATAAATGGAATCATAATGAAATGCATATGGCAAATTGAACTTATTGTAGACAATACTCAACAGAAATCTTGTTGGAAAAACAATGATAGGGCTGCCAGCTGTGGTTGGTTTTGTTTTTTTTTTCGGCATATCTTTAGTAAGCGATTTTATCATAAAATTTTCAAATCGCAGTAATCTTGTAGTGAAAATAAAGAGAAGAAAAGAAAAGAAGAGAAGAAAAATTTGAAAACTTTTACGGATTATTACCCTAAATTTATTTGTATCCCAATAACTTCCAATGCAGTCATCGGATCAATATGAAATTCGCAGAGGAGGTTGACTTCAACTTCAGGTAAATGTGACATATTTTTGGCTTCGGTGCTAGCAAAGGGTTGCCAGCGCGAGGCGTTTTTGTTATTTCCATACCAATAAATGCTTACATAAGCATTTAAAAATAAGCAAAGAAAATAAGTAAAAAATGATAGCATTTGCAGCAGACGTTTAGTCTGTGGACCATACACCAAATTCCATCTAAATTATTTAGTCCATCTGCTGTAAACACTCAGTACCTAACCCAAGCAATACGATTTCAAGCGACCTGACCTAAAATATATCGCTGTAAACACATCCGACCTAAGCCTTGATTTTTGCGTAACTATTAATAATATATGTACGCTGAATTTGAGCGGACAATCCTCTCGTTTGACTCAAAATCATTTAAATAATCATGTTTGAGAGACAAGTGAAAAGATAATTACAGTGTGTGAACTAAAATCAAACTAGGACTAAATTCAAATTTTAGGTCAGGTCGATGTAAACACCTTAGGACTAAATTCACATAGTCCGCGCTATAGTTCAGGTCGCATTTGATCCAACCGCTGTAGGCCCTACCAATGTTTAAATTTGCTAAGGTCTGGACATTTTTTGGATGGCAGCCCCAAACACCTTTCTATCGCTGTAACTTTCGGTGAAGTCATCGAAATTAAATTGGCTTACGGTTTATTATTACTTAGGATGTCCTTGAGGGGACATAGCACCTACAAATTGAAAAAAAAAAATGTTTTTTTTTTCAAAGGTTAGTTACTAATTGAATAAAAAGACATATCTTAATGAAACTTTGTACACATACTTTGCTTGCTTTGCACTACATAAAAAAAAACTGTTAAACATTTTTGTGGCCCCTGTCGTCTGCTACAATTTTTTTTGAAAAAAAAACACCAAAAAAACTTGGCATGCACGATAACTGCCTTCAGAAGAGGCTGAGAAAAAAAACATAAACAGGGTTTTTATCAGCATCAAAGCAGCCTTATAATGAGTAAAAAAAAAATTGGTTGAAAAATAACAAAATGGCGGCGTTTTTTCGAAAATCGAAGTTCGCCCCATAAATCGGTTATAACTAAAAAAAACTCTAGCGCACCTGAACCGCTAGAAAACTAATTTTCGAAGAAATTGTCTTTGAGTGACAAAAAAATGTGGAAAGACGTAATACACTTTTTTGTAGAATCATAGCAACCATTCCTTGTTCAAAGCAACAGAACTCAACTATAACACAAATGATGAAAATGTTCAGTGCTGGCAACATTTTCCCAACGAAGCAGCAATAAGTTAACCTTCACAAGCTCATACTTAAATCAACTTATCCTTTGAATTTCTTTCTCATCGGAGAATTTCGTCGAAAGCTTTAGCGGTTAACGTTGTTTGAAGCTGCCATCCAAAAAATGTTCAAAACTCGGAAAATTTAAAAATTGGTTTCTTAGCTTTATTGCAAATGTTTTGCATATGAGTAGGTAATTTGAAGCATCTGTTGATGCGATAGTTACGAAAATGGCTAAAACTCGTTACCCTGTGTCAGCAGCAAAGCAAAATATCTACCAAATCTGCTTCACGTTAAACTAAACCCAACCAATAAATTTCGTTTCGATTGAATCATTATACGGGTGAAAAAATTTTTAGGGTTACCACACTCAAAACTTTTCAAATTTTTAAAGCGTTAATATTTGCTGCTAATTTTTATTGAAGGATCGTTCCCATTTGCAAATCTAATGACATAATCGCCCAGTAAAGAAATTCCAAAAAATTACAAAGATGGTCATAGCTGGCAGCCCTTTTACGATTTTTGTACGAAATTCCTATGACATTTGGCTCACATTAAAATGTATTTACTGCATAAACTTCATTTTGATATCATGACTGCACCGGAAGTTATAGGGAAAAAAGCTTTATTTTGCTGAGCAATTTTGCAAGATTTAGGAGACAAAAATCACCATAGCTGGCAACCCTAATCTAATTTTTCAGCCAAAATTTCACCAAATGTTATCTTAAGTAAGATCCAAATATTGTGTGAATTTTGTTTAAATCTGATGGCTGAATCGGAAGTTATAGGCCAAAAAGCTGTTTTTTTTCTCAGTGATTTTTCAAGATGGCACCACTGCCACAGGGTTGCCCGCATTTCAAAATCACTTCTATCAGACCTGGTCTTAGTTGATACTAAAATGTCCTGTGAATTTCATTACGATCGGATAATCCGGTCGTCAGTTCTCGTGAACAGAACTTTCGAGTGCTGAAAATAGAGGTAATTTAGTGATGGGTTGCCGTTCTTGTGCAAATCGGAATTTTAAAAATTTCAAATTGACATGATGCACAAACGTTAAAATTTATCAATGATTTGAATTTTTTGTCCAAAATCAAAAATCTTTCAGGAGGTTCAATGATTTGAAGGATTTTTTTTCAAGAGCCTGTCGCAGCTACAGGGTTACCCGCACGACCTTGGAAATCCATGTGTATTAAACTTTAGTCAACATCAATACGCTCTGCAAATTTCACGATGATCTAATGTTTTTGTCAGAAGTAATGACAAATCAAAATTTGAAAAAAAATCCTTGCCTACTTTCAGGCACGCTGCACCCACATACGGCACAAAATTTCCAATTCTTAACCATCGGCAAGCTTAGAACATAATAAGTTTTCATTCCCAATACTTTTTTTGAACAAAAATTTTCGCTGCTTGGAAATATAGGAGTACCTCAAAATTCACTAAAACGCTCGCCGCCGCCAAAAGGTTTAGGATATCTGGATTTGAGAAAGTCATCGACCTACCTACTAAATACATCTACGTTCTCCGAAAGTTTCATATCAATCGGATTGGCCACTCCAGAGATTATCTCCCTTAATCATTTTGATGATATATATATATATAAAGAAATATGAATTTTCAGCGAAACGAGTTTAATACTACTTTTCTTCGAAAATTAGTAAAAAATTGTGCAGATTAACGTGTTAAAATTTCATTTCAAAAATGTTGTTTCGAGCAAATCGCGTTTAAAGCTAAATTTCAATATTTTTTGTAATAAATCTTACCAACTGCGTTGCCTGGACCATACAATATACCTTCCTCTTGCTCATAGTCCTCCTCTTCCAAAGATTTTTGCTCTCTTTGAGCAGTTCTGGCCTCTTTATATGCCTCAATTGAGTGTTTTTCCGCCTGGTTGATTTTTCCAGCATCTCTATTTTCTGCATGTTCCAGCGCACATTGGCCAATTGCAATTCCCATGACTTGCATTATTTTCTAGATAGCCATAAATCGTTCATTGAATGTACATGCAGAAATATTTGCAGCCATATTTATATTTTTTCCACAAAAAGTATGTTTCCAAAAAATTCCATATACATATATACAAGAATTATAGCTTTCGTTATTATTCTGTGTAAAATTGCGCAAGCAGCGCTTTAATAAATCTTTTGATGATAAATCTTCATAAATAGGCTTTAAAACTTGTTGCACCTCATCATCTAAAGGTGGAAGATGCTTGAAATTTTTTAAAGTATTACCACCAGCTGCCAACGCCTTGCGCCAGTTACACCAAGTCTTTTTTCCAACAGGACAATAAGAGTGTTGAGGGTTCTCATTAGTTGAAATTTTTTGGGAATATGCTGCCCAAATTTCCTTGCGCATGTTTTCAACCGAATTATAATTTCGTCGTCCTATTCTGGACGAATATAATTTAGAGAATGTGGACGAATTTATATACTTAGACTCGAAATTGACAACGAAAGGCAGTGAAACTGATGAAATTAAACGGAGAATACAGCTCGCTAATAAAACTTTCTACTCCGTTCTGGCCCTACTGAAGACCAGTTGCATACACAGGAAGACGAAGCTCCAAGTTTACAAATCAATTATAAGACCTGTGTTGTGCTACGGATGTGAAACTTGGACCCTTACCCAAGCATCCGCAAATATGTTGAACGCCTTCGAAAAACAGGTCCTCAGGCGTATAATTGGAGCTAAACAAGAGTGCGGCCAATGGCGGATAAGGTACAACCACGAGTTGTACGAAGTTTTTGACGAACCAGAGGTTGCTATAATAATCAAAGTGCGGAAGCTGCAATGGGCTGGCCACGTGCAACGAATGGACGAGCATCGAGTACCTAAGAAGGTATACGACGGAAGGGCCGAAGGTCGAAGACCAGTGGGAAAACCCAGAAAACGCTGGTATGACTCTGTCGATGAAGACTGCGCAAAGCTGCTCAGTTTTCGAAAATGGAGGACGCGGTCATTGGACCGAGACAACTGGAGGCGTCACCTGCGAGAAGCCAAGGCCCGAGAGGGGCTGTAGTGCTACGACAACGATAATTTCGTCGTATAGTTTGGCCATAATATGTTGATAAATGTTTCATTAATTTTAGTGTCAGTTGAATTTTTTTCGGACCTTTTTTGGGAGTTTCAAAATTTTTTTTAGATGCATCTTTTTCAGCAATTTTTTTTTTTTTGGTTTTTTTTTTGCCGAGGCTAACTTTTTTTGCTTCTTTTGAAGGAATAGACTCACTTATCTTTCTCTACACTTTAGCCTAAGTCGATGTAGCGATATAGCGAAGTGAACGAAAATCATAGAAAAAAAGACCTTGGCGCGCTTCGCTATATATGGTAATAAAAAATTTGTTTATGAATTCAATTTTATATTATTAAAATCATGTTTTTAAAGCTTCATTCTATCATATTCAATCCAAAAACGAAAATCGATTTATAAAAAATTCGAAGGTTCTATGTCTCCTTAAGTAGCTAGTGGTAGAATACACCCCCAAAATCTGAACAAATCTTCTACTGTTCTGCGAACATTAGTATTTCCAGCGGTTCTGATGCGCTAGGGTTTTTTAATCACTTTAGTGAGAAATTCATATTTCTATATATATATATATATATATATATATATATATATATATATATATATATATATATATATATATATATATATATATATATATATATATATATATATATATAAATATATATATATATATATATATATATATATATATATATATATATATATATATATATATATAAATTTCAGTGAAAAAATCTCAGGAATGCACCATCTGATTGAACTGAAATTTTCAGGTTTCACTAAGATTTGAAAACCTTTAATCCTTTGGCGCCGGCGGCCATTTTAGTGATATTATCTAAAATATAACTATTTTTCTGTCAACAAATAACTTTCGCAAAATTAAAGTTTATTGAATAAATTTGGAACGTATTCCAAATGTATATATGATAATTTTTTTGAAATGTTTAAGCCTATGTGTGCGCTAGGCGCCTAAAATGAGATTGGGAAAATTTGAAAATTTTTGAATTGCAATAACTTTGGACCAGCTTATCAAATCATTATGGATACAGGACATATTGTCGTTATTAAGTTGTAGACTCCTGTAGTTTTTTATGAACGTGTTGGCAACCCTGCAGCTATGACAGGCATTGAAAGTGAAAACCTTCAACCGATTCTACTGAAAAATGTTCGTCTTTTACTGTGAAAATCAACTCATATAGAAACCTTATGCTTTTTCTATACAACCAAAGCAAAATTTTTGAAATTTCACATCGGACAAGAGCGGTTACCCTCCTCCAATTTAACTGTATTTTAAACATCAAAAACTTCTGTTCACGAGAACTCACGACCCAATTATCAGATACAAATGAAATTCACAGAATGTGTTGGTATTAATTTGGACCAAGTCTGATAGAAGCGATTTGGAAATGCGAGCAATTCTGTGCCAGTGGTACCATCTTGAAAAATTATATAGAAAAAAAAAACTGTTTTTTGCCTTATGAATTCTGATCCAGTTACCAGATTGTCATGAAATTGACACAGTACCTGAATCTTACTCTAAGTCGTGTTTGGTACTGCCAGCTATGGTAATTTTAGTGTCTTCGGTTTTAAAAATTCGCTCAGAAACATAAAGCTTTTTGCCTTATAGCTTCCATATAAAATCAAAACGAATTTTATATGATGTATGGAACTTATTATAGGCATTATTCAGAGGGAATGTGATAAAAATACCATTATAGGGCTGCCAGCTCTTGTTGGTTTTGTATTTATTTGCAATATCATTATTGGGCGATTCTGTCTTAAAATTTTCAAACAATAATGATCTTGTTGTAACAATAAACAATAAATACTGAGTTTTTGAAAATTTGAAAGCTTTTGCGACTGGTAGCCCTAAATTTCTTTGTACCCCTATAACTTCCAATGCAGTCATCGGATCAAAACGCAATTCGGAGAGTAGGTTGATTTCAATGTGAGGCAAGTGTGAAATATTTTTGACTTTGATGCTAGCAAAAGGTTGCCAGCCCAATGCGTTTTTTGCTATTTTCGTATCAATAAATGCTTATGCATATTGCGAACATTTACAATGAAAATAATTTACCAACGTTTAAATTTTCTAAGTTCTATAAATTTTTTGGTTCCAAATATCTTTCGTTTTTTTTACCCTAAAAACATCTTTCTATCCCTGTAACTTTCGACGAAATCATCGGATGAAATCGAAATCAATAGATCTATTTGATTTTGACTTGAGGGAATTGTGGGAGACTTTTAGTTGCAGTGCTGGTAATGTGCTACAACCACTAAGCATTTTCTTTGTTTATGTTATGTTATGCTGCTTACAAAATTTTGCAGTGTTTGGCTTTCCTAAATTTTGAAATTCCTGAAATCCTTTCCACCTTATGAGTTTAAATGCATTGTTGAGATCAAAGTGATTTTGCGCTCGAAACAGTTTGGAGCACGTGTGGTAAAATATCCACTTTAAATCTGCACGACTCTTCTACTGTTCATCAAACATTAGCATTTCTAGCGGTTCAGGTGCGCTAGAGTTTTTACTGATTTCGAAGAAAATTAGTATTAAACTCGTTTTGCCGATAATTCATCATCATATATATATATATATATATATATATATATATATATATATATATATATATATATATATATATATATATATATATATATATATATATATATATATATATATATATATATATATATATATATATATATATATATATATATATATATATATATCAGCAAATTGATTAAGAGAGATAATCTCTGGAGTGGCTGATCCGATTGAAATGAAACTTTCGGAGAACAGAGATGTACATATATAACAGGAAGGTTTGAGACTTATTGAAATCAAGATATCTTTAACCCTAAAAGTAAATATATGTAGGAAATGAAAACTTATTATGTTTTTAGGAAGAGAACACATCTTCCTATCGAATAAATAAAATAAATTGTATGTTTATATAAAATATTTATTTGATTGGAATTATTTTTGCGGGATGATTAAAATTGAACAACTTTTTATTTACATTAATGATATACGTTGTCTATGCTGATTTATAGACAAGAAGTGAACCATGATCACATTCAATAACCTTTACAAGTAAAATTATATCGATGGATATAAGTCGGAGATGTTAAAATTTGTCACAACTAGCTTAAATACAAATCCAACCGCAAGTGATCACGCCAGTCAAGTATGCACTATGTGCTGGTGTCTGATGAGAATCAGTGCATACTTTCGAAACCACTTTGTCAAAATAGAATTTCCAATGTAAATTAAAATTTTTAATATAAATAAAAAGTTGTTCAATTTTAATCATCCCGCAAAAATAATTCCAATTTGATTCTACTTTCGGAGGCTGGTTCCGCAAAACGATCGAGTTTCCCGTATCAATATTATCGGCTTTGATAAGCTTTGATGATATACGTTGTCTATGCTGATTTATAGACAAGAAGGGAACCATGATCACATTCAATAACCTTTACATTTATTTGATGTTTTGTATATAAAATTCAAATACTTACTGAACTTACATGCTACGGACATTAAAAAAGAAAACTATCTTAGCCTACTGTGAATATATTTAATTTTGATGTATGTCGAAGTGTAAGGTGTTTGTGGATTGTGGATTGTGGATGTGTAATTGTGTCATTATTTGTTCCCACACTACTCTCCTGTGTGCCTTTTCGGGGTCACCACTTTAGGAAGAGAACACATCTTTCTATCAAATAAATAAAATAAATTGCATGTTTATATAAAATATTTATTTGATGTTTTGTATATAAAATTCAAATACTTACTGAACTTACATGCTACGGACATTAAAAAAGAAAACTATCTTAGCCTACTGTGCATATATTTAATTTTGATGTATGTCGAAGTGTAAGGTGTTTGTGGATTGTGGATGTGTAAATGTGTTATTATGTGTTCCCACATGTTTTATGTTTGTTTATGATAAAAAAATTCGAAATTTTGAGCCTTGTGTGGATGCTGAGTGCCTAACAGTAGGCAAGGATTTTTTTTCGAATTTCGATTTGTCATAACTTCTACCGAAAACAAAGAATCATCGTGAAATTTGCAGAGCGTATTGATGCAAACTAAGACTTAACACATAAAGAATTTCAAGATTGTGCGGTCAGCCCTGTAGCTACAGCAGGCTCCTGAAAAAAAATCCTTCAAATCATTGATCCTCCTGAAAAATTTTCGATTTTTGAAAATAAATTCAAGTTATTGGTAAATTTTTACCTTTGTCCACCATGCCTCCTGAAACATTGTTGTAGCCCTTCAGAAAATTACCTAATTTTTTACCATCCGAAATTTGTTTTCCACAAAATATAAAAGTGTTTAGTAGGACCAGGTCTGATAGAAGTTTAATTAATATGCTGGCGATCTTGTAGTAGTGGTACCAGCTTGAAAAATTGCTCAACAAAATTAATGTTTTTGGCTTATAATTTCCATTCCAGCCATCAGATTAGATACATTTTTCCGTAAGCCAATTTTTGGTAGAAATTTGGCTGAAAAATTAATATAGCGCTACTAGCAATGGAGATTTTTGTTTATTTTTCAAGAGATGCTACCTTAAAAATTTTCAAATGATATTTATTTGTTAGTAAATGTAAACAAATGATTTGATCTCAGAAATTGTCGCACGCTCTTTCTTCCCCTATAACTTCCAATGCAGGTGCCCGATGGAAACAAAATGCCCAGGGTGGATACCAGCATCAGGCATTTCTATTAATTTCGTACTGACATATGCAACTATTAAATTTTCATATGATGATCAGTTACAATGACAATAAATAACCAATGTTTAAATTTCCAAAGTTTTGGAATTTTCGGGGCTCGCACATCTACAATCGTCTATCTATCGCTGTAACTTACGTTACATTCATCGGATGAAAACGAAATTTAAGTAATAGGTTGATTTTGACGTACTTACGCATTTACTAGGACATGGAAATATGTATCAATTGTTTTACTTTCCATAGTTTTTAAGCTCATACAAATGGTAACCCTGGAAACCTTTCTTTGCCTTTCGATGCAGTCATCAAAAAAATGCATGGCCTTCGAGTCGGTCGTAATAAAGAGCACGTTTGGTAGAATATGCATACAAAATCTAAATAATTGCTCTGCTCGTCTTCTATAACACAGGTATGCAATGGTTTCTCCCTTTCAGTTTTGATGATTGGTTTGGATATATTTTGGGGCGCTGATTACGGGAAAAATATTTGAAAAATTCCATCACGTCAGGTTTTTTAGTTATTTAGCATCGTTTTTTTTGCCAATTTCCTAGACCTTCCTAGATTTTAATTAATATATTTTAATCAAATCGTTTGTTATTAAACAAAAAACGCACTGAATGGTTACATTAGACACTAATGAATAAGTTCTAAATTATAACTAGTTAAATATATTTTAATTAACTAAGTAAAATATCCTTATTATAAAAAAAATGTGTTTTTTTTTGAGTAATTTGCTAAAGACTTCATTTGTAGTAGACTTAATGTTTCTTCTTTATAGAAATTAGCTTAAATCGTAAGAAAAGAGGACTAATGAAGGTAGATGATTTTTTTGCATAAATAGCATTATCATTGTTTTAACAAAATTAGTACTTCCGTGCAATTCGTAACGCTCACTTAAAAAATGTCATCACGGATGTGTTTAAATTCTCCGGACAATTTCGCTTCATTTGTGGGCAGTTTATACTGAAAAAAAGTCTAGCGCATCAGAACCACTAGAAAACTAATTTTCGAAGATATTGTCTTTGAGTGACAATGTGGAAAGACGTAATATACTTTTTTGTAGATTCATATCATTCATTCCTTATCCAAAGCAACAAAACTCAACTATAACACAAATGATGGTAATGTTCAGTGCTGGCAGCACTTTCCCAACGCAGCAGCAATAAGTTTATCTTAACAACCTCATACTCAAATCAACTCATACTTTGAATTTCGTTCTCATCGGAGGATTCCATCGAAAGTTTTAGCAGTTAAACGTTGTTAGAGGCTGCCATCCGAAAAATGTTCAAATCTCGGAAAATTTCGAAATTGGTTTCTTTGTTTTATTACAAATGCTTTGCATATGAGTGTGTAAATTGAACCATTTGTTGGTGCAATATTTACAAAAATGGCTAATGCTGGTTACCCTGAGTCAGCAGCAAACTATATACCAAATCTGCTTCACGTTAAGTTAAACCCAACCAGTAAATTTCGTTTCGATTGAATCACTGCGCTGGAGGTTATACGGGTGAAACAAATTTTAGGGTTACCACCCTCAAAATTATTCAAATTTTTAAAGCGTTAATGTTTATTGTTAATTTTTATTGCGGGATTATTCCCATTTGCAAATCGAATGACATAATCGCTCAGTAAAGGAATTCAAAAAAATTACAAAAATGGTCACAGCTGGCAGCCCTTTCATGATTTTCGTACGAAATTTCTACGACGTTTGATTCACATTAAGGTCCATTTACTGCATGAACTTCGTTTGGATTTCTATACTGGCCCGGAAGTTATAGAGAAAAAAGCTTTATTTATATGAGAAAATTTGCAAGATTAAGGAGACAAAAATCACCATAGCTGGCAACTCTATTCTAATTTTTCAGCCAAATTTTCATTAAATGTTATCCAAAGTAAGATCCAAATATTGTGGTAAATTTCATTATGATCGGATAATCCGGTCGCCAGTTCTCGTGAACAGAACTTTCGAGTGCTGAAAATAGAGGTAATTTGGTGATGGGTTGCCATTCTTTTGCAAATTGGAATTTTCAAAATTTCAATTTGACATGATGCACAAAGATTAAAATTTATCAATGATTTGAATTTTTTATCAAAAGTCAAAAATTTTTCAGGAGGGTCGATGATTTGAAGGATTTTTTTCCAGGAGCCTGCCGCAGCTACTGGGTTAACCGCACTACATTGAAAAATCCATGTGCATTAAACCTTAATCAACATCAATACGCTCTGCAAATTTCACGATGATCCAATGTTTTTGTCAGAAGTAATGACAAATCAAAATTTGATAAAAAAAATCCTTGCCTATTTTTAGGCACGTTGCACCCACACACGGCTCAAAATTCCCAATTGTTTATCATAAACAAGCTTAGAACATAATAAGTTTTCATTCCCAATACTTTTTTTTAACAAAAATTTACACTGCTTGGAAATATAGGAGTACCTCAAAATTCACTAAAACGCTCGCCGCCGTCAAAAAGTTTAAGATATTTATTTTAGCAAGTCATGGGGGGACCCTACACGATCAATATGGATCGTGATATTTGGATCGCGATACTCAAGTAAATATTGATGGAATAACACAAATACCAACACGTTCAATCGGATCACACGTCAGTACGCCTGATAATCTCGTTTGGTGTAGACGTTTGCGAATTAATGTTTGCAAAATGAGTAATATAAACAAAACAAAAGCATGCGTGGCAATAATATTAGCAATGGGTTTAAGAAAGAAGGTAAAGCAAAAGCAATGGATGAAAGAGTGGCTTCAAAATCGTGAAAAATATTCTGATTTAAATTTGTTGGACGAGATACGCCTACATAGAGAAAGTGAAGACTTCGAGAACTACTTAAGAATGTGTGAGGAATGTTTCGATCATTTACTGGAAATTCTCGATATATCTCGAACCAAGACACAACAATAAGAAACTGTATATCAGCTAAAGAAAAACCAGCTTTGATAATACAGTATCTGGCATCTGGAAGATCTTTCCGAAATCCTCGATTTTCGACTATAAAGTCCCCACAGTCGATTAGCCAGGCTATAATGGATACCTGTACTGCAATAGTACATGCGCAAGGAACTTATACTTTATTTATTATTTTTACACATATTTTAATTTAATTCAAATGGTTTTTATGAGATCGCGGAGCTTTCTTACAAATAATTAGCTGAGAAGGAAAACCGGTAATAGGCAAAGAGTCCAAGCAACAATCAATATGTGACCTGTTGGGAATCGATGATGATATTGTGCGGCCTAACAATCGCCAATCAAGATAAACAGTGGGTCCCGCATAAAGTTTGTAAAGTTTGTACGACGTGCGCTCGTGAGCTTCGAAAGTGGTCAAAAGTGAAGAACAATACTTTTGATTTCATATCGCCTGTGTTATGGAGAGAACCTTAGAATCACACTGAAGACTGTAATTTTTGCTGCTACAAGACTACAGGCTATAGAAAACACAAAAAAGGAGTTGGTATACCCAACATTGCAATCAGTAACACCCGCTGTGTATCGCGACCAGAACGTTGCACCGCCATTACCGCCATACTTGGAATCATTGCAAGCTGAATACAGTGACAGTAATATCGAAGAGGTATCTCAACTTGATACTGAATTCGAACCAAGTACAAGTGAAACACAATTATTTTCACAATCAGAACTGAACGACTTAATGAGAGATCTAAAATTGCCAAAAGATGCAGCTGCCAAAAGATGCTGCCAAAAGATGCAGCTTCATTTTCTTGGTATCGCAACAGAAAAAAATACTTTTTACCACATTTTGCTGAAGATCGCGATCGAGGGTATTGTGCAGACATTCCTGACTTAGTGAAAATGTTTAACATCGAATATGATGCGAACGAATGGAGATTGTTCATAGACTCATCAAAACAAAGTTTGAAACCAGTCCTTTTGCATAATGGCAATAAGTACGCTTCACTGCCAGTCGCCCATTCTGTACATTTGAAGGAATGCCACGACAACTTGAAAAACCCTAGAGCATCAGAACCGCTAGAAATACTAATGTTCGAAGAACAGTAGAGGATTTGTGCAAATTTTGAGTGTATTGATATATATTGTTGTTATATTGTTGTTATTGTCTTATATATTATATATTGTATGTATTGTCATATATATTGCTATATATTGTATATTCGCGATGTGAATACTTAATGCAAGCATTTATTGGTACGAAAATAACAAAAACACCTCGTGCTAGCAGTCCTTTGCTAGCACTGAAGCCAAAAATAAGTCATATCTGCCTCACGTTGAAGTCAACCTTCTCTGCGAATTTCGTATTGATCCGATTACTGCATTGGAAGTTATAGGGATAAAAAGAAATTTAGGGCTACCATTCGCAAGAGCTTTCAAACTTTCTAGATCTTAGTATTTGGTGTGTATTTTCACTACAAGACCACTACGATTTCAAAACTTTATGATAAAATCGCTTACTAAAGCTATGTCAAAAAATACAAAAACAATCATAGCTGGCAACCCTATCATTGTTTTTCAAACTAGATTTCTACTGAATATTGCCATATGAATTTCGTTATGATACCATGACTGTACCGGAGGCTACAAGGCAAAGAGCTATATTCAAATAAAATAATATTATATGAACAATTTAGTCCAGTTGCACCAATTTTTGACGATACTAAAAGCATATAGATATATAACTTAGATGCTTTGCTTTTATATAATCTTTTAGTGCTTTTATATAATCGAAGTCGTTTGTCATAAATTATGCTTACCATAGAAAGGGGATGATGCAGATGAATAAGCTAATAAACTTGGTTATAGATTCAAGTAACAAACAATAAAATTTCCAAAACTCGGTACATTTATATATCGGTTGCTTATTTTATTGTAAATGGTTTGCTTATGAATAGAAAATGGAACCATCTGTTGGTGCGATATTTACGAAATTGTCCGGTGCTGGCAATCATGTGCTAGCACCATAGCTGCTTCACGTTGTGTTAAACCCAGCCTATGAATTTCGTTTCGATTGAATGGCTGCGCTGTAAGTTATAGGAGTGAATTAAATTTTAGGGTTACCATCGGCCAAACTTTTTAAATTTTTGAAACGTTAATATTTGTTGTTAATTGTCATTGCAGAATCATTCCCATTTGGAAATTTTATGACAACATCGCTCGATAAAGCAATGTAAATAAATTACGAAATTCATCATAGCTGGCAACCTTTTCACGGTTTTTCAACATTATTCCTACAGAATTACAATCGCAACAAGATATGCTTTTCACATGAATTTTTTTTTTTTACTAATTTTTCAACCAAATTTCTATGAAATCTATCTTAGAGTAAGGTTCACCTACTGCGTGAATTTCGTTGAAATTTGGTGGCTAAATCGGAAGCTATAGGCCAAAGCGATTTTTCCAAATGGAACCACTACCACAGTGTTGCTTGTTTTTCAAAATCACTTCTATCAGACCTGGTCCTAGCAAATTCCAACATGCCCTGTAAATTTCATATTGATCGCATTATCCGATCGTCAGTTCTCGTGAACAGAAGTTTTGAGTGCTGAAAATAGAGGTAATTTCATCACGGGTTGCCGTTCTTGTTGACCGCGGGATTTTCAAATATTTTATTTGACTTGGTGGACAAAAGTCAAAATTGATCAATAATTTGAATTCATTTTCAAAACTCAAAAAATTTTCAGGAAGGTCGATGATTTGAAGGATTTTCGTTCAGGAGCCTGCTGTAGCTACAGAGTTGCCCGCACAGTTTTGAAAATCCATGTGTGTAAAATTTTAGTCTATATCAATACGCTCTAAAAATTTCACGATGATTCATTGTTTTTCTTAGATGTTATGACAAATCGAATTTTGAAAAAAAATCCTTGCCTACTTTTAGGCACTCAGCGCCTATACAAGGCTCAAAATTTCAATTTATTTATCATAAGCAAACTTAAAACATAATAACTTTTCATTCCTTGTAGTTTTTTTGAACAAAAATGTACACTGCTTGGAAATATAGGAGCACCTGAAAATTCACTTAAATGCCCGCCGCCGCCAAAAGGTTTAAGATATCTGAATTCTAGCAAATCATGGACCTACCTGTTATATACATCTATGTTCTCCAAAAATTTCAGCTCAAACGGATCGGCCACTCCAGAGATTATCTCTCTTAACCATTTTGCAGATATATATATATATATATATATATATATATATATATATATATATATATATATATATATATATATATATATATATATATATATATATATATATATATATATATATATATATATATATATATATATATATATATATATGACAAATTTTCGGGGAAGCGATTTTAATACTAATGTTCTTCGAACATTAGTAAAAATGTGTTAGATAAAATAAAGTACGAAGAACACGGTTGGATGGTCTGTGGAGATCTAAAAGTTATAAGTATACTGCTCGGTCAACAAGGTGGGTATACGAAGTACCCTTGCTTTCTCTGCGAGTGGGATAGTCGGAACAGGGGACAACATTTGACAAAGAAAGAGTAGGCACCGAGGACTGAACTGGTCCCTGGAACAAAAAATATTGTCAGAGACAATTTAGTCCCCCGAGAAAAAGTTTTGCTACCCCCTTTACACATAAAACTGGGGATGATGAAACAATTTGTGAAGGCACTGGTCAAAGAAGGAGAAGGTTTGACATATCTACACCAAATTTTTCCATCTCTGTCTGAAGATAAACTGAAAGAAGGTATTTTCGTTGGTCTGGACATAAGAAAATTTATGAAAGATACAGTTTTCGATTAAAAATTGAGTGTTATAGAGTTAGAAGCCTGGAAATATTTTAGGGAAGTAGTTAGACATTTTCTAGGAAACCACAAAAGTCCAAATTATGTGTAATCAGTATCTGTAGCCGTGTCTGTGGGCTAGAATTTTTTTATTTTTGCCAAGAGCTCAATGATTTAGTGGCCTTGATATCAATTAACTAACATTCCTATTTTTTTTTGA
The DNA here is from genome assembly GCA_947369275.1 of Nemotelus nigrinus. Classification (NCBI taxonomy): domain Eukaryota; kingdom Metazoa; phylum Arthropoda; class Insecta; order Diptera; family Stratiomyidae; genus Nemotelus; species Nemotelus nigrinus. Next base: position 74,843,173 of record OX376372.1, read on the forward strand.
AAGATCAAGATTAAAATAAAGTATTTTGCACGTATAAAATTTTAAAATAACACTCGAGCATTGTGAAACTTTAAACTCAGAAACGCCTCATGCGTTCATTCCACCCAAAAAATTATCGCATTTATTTAATTTGATGAAATTAATCTGCATTAATAAATCCTTTTAAGCAAAACTGATCCACATAAAAAAACAAAGTTTTGCGTAATCGAAAAGACATAACTTATTAAGCCAATTTGAATTGTTTGATGTGTTTGCTCAATCTACATAAAATGAGTTTGCATATATTTACTTGCACACTAAAACACATGTTGATGCAAATGTATATTAAATAATACAATGAACTCTGCTGGTATATTAACCTTATCTTCATGCATCATCATCTGCATATTTTTATCAAAACATTTTAGACCAAAAATAACAATGCATCGACATTTAAATATGCTTATTTTCAAAAGAAAAAAAACTGGTAAATGCATTGCTCTCCTACAAAGTTCGCAATCTGAAACCGTAACCGCATCTGGTGATGCAAAAGAGAGCTAAAAGCATTATATATTTATATATATATATATATATATATATATATATATATATATATATATATATATATATATATATATATATATATATATATATATATATATATATATCTGTTTTCAAAATCAAAATGACTCAATTCCTCGCGATTTAGTAAAACGATTTTATAAAAAGTGCAGGTTAATGAAATGATCAGCTTGCAACAACTCAATCGCATTCATTTGTGAAAACCTACAGGGTAAAACAATAACCGAAATCCCAGACAAAGATAATTCTAAACCGTAAAGCTTGTTTAAATACAAAGCCAATGAATATATTTTAAAACACGTGCCAAAAAGTTCAGTCTCTTCAATCCAATATTGCATTCGAAACTATTGGTGACCTAACAAGAAATGCAAAACTTGTTCAGTCATCACCTATCTAAGATGAACGTACTCGAAAAACATAGTTTTAGCTTGACGGATCAATAACCAGATCAACCTTGCACGCACTCTTGGATATGTAAATTTTCAGTTGTATCTTTTCTGTCTGTCCGAATTATGCACTAGTAATGTTTTGTTTTCATTTCTCATGGGCTATTACTTCGATCATGGCAGAATTTATGAAATGGTTATCAGAATCTTAATTTTATTCGAGTTCTTCAGTTGGTAACTATAGTGCTAAGCTTCATTTAACATATCTTATAAACAAATGGTTGCAATGATTATATTCATCAAGCTGTTTTATCATCCATACCAAAAATCACCAAAAAGATGGCATGGTGATCATCGTAATCATTTAATGGCATTTGAACACCTTTCGTTTTGATTGTATAACGCGTGTGTTGCTTCAAACTTCAAAACTTTTTGATCATAGTATAAATTAGACGGAATCGGGTTTTTCGTATCAATCGAGAAGTGTTGATCGGTCATCCCTGGTGGACAGTTGTGATTCGCGAGCCCGCTATCATATTATGAATCCATCTTTCGTGTTTCTAGTGATTTTGCTATGTGGTAGGTGATATAGTTATAACTGTGACTATCAAAATATGAATTATGTGCTTTTTTTTCGCAAGGCTTTCAGCTTATCAGCGCTCGACGTATTCACGGGAAACGATATGATCGCACAGGTACCGGAAACTTCGGCAATGCGGAGAGCGAGGACCGCGGAGATGAGTACAGGGAATTAAATAGGCAGGTACTGGCGGAAGAACCAGTCACGTCTACGGAAGGTCCTTTGCTACAAATCAGTACTCCGCGAAAACACGATGGATTTAATGCTCACGTTACCGCATCGACAACGGCTAGAATACAATTTTCCTCAACCACCCAAGAACCATCGCAAGCGAATGCAGATGAAAAGGATGTAACACAGAGTTTCCAACACAACCAGTACAATGACAACTACGATAGCGGCTTAACATCTGCTGAGCAAGTTGGCTACGGCTATAAGTTTAGTTCCGTGGTTCCGCAAGAAATTAGATACACCATTAAAAAAGGGCTATCCGACACACCATCATTAGTCATCAACGAAGAATACACGATCAGCACGGCTGAGCCAAATCATGATATTGAAGGTCAACAAGCTATCGAAGGGTTATCTCCAAATGCTGAAATCTATTATGACCCAGCGCCAAAAATAAACCCTGAAATACCTCCACCACAGTATCAAGACACGGAGCATTTTGCCGGCAATGTGCTGCATGCAGATCAAGGATTTAGTATTGGAAGTGGACTTAGATCGATCGCACAAGGATCTGCTCACCAAGCACAATCTGCGGTGGCCAACCAACGTTTCGCCGCGCAACAAGCCACTTTTGTGGCCAAAAATGTACTGGCCCAATCCGCAATACAATCGGCTGCAACAGCTATCGCAGCACTAGCTGGAAAAGAAGTCTTAGTTAACAGTTTGGAGACACAAATCGAAGAAGCTCGACGTGATCTTGACCATGAAATCCATCAGCTTGAAAACACTAAAAAGACCGCTTCCACAGCCCGACATGCAGCACAGCAAGCTGCATACCACGTTTCAGCCCTCACTGCCGCCTTGAACAATGCCCAGCAAACAGCGGAACATGCTGAAACAAATGTGAAAACAGCAACAGCTGAGCTTGCGTCTCAAAATAGTATGGTGGGTGATGCCAAGACTCGCTTGGATGTCATCCTAGGCAAATTAAGGACTACTCAAGTTGATTACGATGCTACACGAGATGCTGCGGAAAAGGCGTCTGTGGCTGCAGAGCAAGCACAACAGAACGCTTTCATTGGAGGTGAACGAGCCTCCCATGTGCTTCGTAGTCATGCTGCTGACATCGAAGCAGGCCAAAGTAGTTTTGCTTTGCATTAGACATTATTTTAGATAAGGATTTATTTATGTAGTTTTAAGAATAACTGTTATTATTGTATTATTTCGTGCAATAAATTGTTGAACTAAAGCCATTCACTTTATTTTTAATAATATTGGAAGGACATTAGTACTAAAATCGTTTTGCCGAAATTGTTTAGTTTATGTTACTTTATGTTTATGCTACTAAATGTTTACTTTAAGAATAATATAAAAAAAAACTGGAAACGAAACAAATTTCGAAACATTAACGTAAAATTTTTCACTGAAGTACCAAAATAGCGCAGAAAAAAGTTAAGACAGCGCAGTTTCAGACATCTTAAACCTTTTGGCGGCGGCGAGCGTTTTAGTGACTTTTGAGGTACTCCTATAATTTCAAGCAGTGTAAACTTCTGTTAAAAAAAGGATTGGGAATGAAAACTTATTATGTTCTAAGCTTGTCTATGATATAGAATTGGAATTTTTAGCCGTGTGGGGGTGCTGAGTGCCAAAAAGAAGGCAAGGATTTTTTTTCAAATTTTGATTTGTCATTACTTCTGACAAAAACATTGGATCGTCGTAAAATTTGCAGAACGTATTGGTCTTGACTAAAGCTTAACACACATTGATTTCCAAGGTAGTGCGGGTAGCCCTGTAGCTGCGGCAATCAAATCATTGACCCTCCTGAAAAATGTTTGACAATAAATTCAAATCATTAATAAATTTTAACCTTTGTGCATCATGTCAAATTAAGATTTGTAAAATTCCGATTCGCACAAGAACGGCAACCCATCACCAAATTACCTCCAATTTCAGCACTCAAAAGTTTTGTTCACGAGAACTGACGACCGGATTATCCGATCTTAAGGAAATTTATAGGACATGTTGGTATTAACTAGGACCAAGTCTGATAGAAGTGATTTTGAAATGCCGGCAACCCTGTGGCAGTGGTACCATCTTGAAAAATCACTGAGAAAAAAACAGCTTTTTGGCCTACCACTTCTGATTCAGCCATCACATTTAAACAAAATTCACGCAATGTTTGGATCTTACTTTATATAACATTTGATGAAAATTTGGCTGAAAAATTAGAATAGAGTTGCCAGCTATGGTGATTTTTGTCTCCTAAATTTTGCAAATTTGCTCAGCAAAATAAAGCTTTTTCCCCTTTTTCCGAAGTAAACACTCGACCGACAGCAACTTGACAACTGTCACAATATGGAACAATCCACAATGGCCCAAACCAATGCCTCCTAGAAGTACGGGCCGTCATACTACGTAATCGTTTTAGCTATGACGTCAGTTATTCGGGGAGTTTTGACATTTCCACGAGGCAGTGCCGATGTACACGGAGATTTCACTTGCGGTTTTTAAGCTAAAATATGATTAAAACGTTAGTTTTTTGTGCGTGGACGAGTTGTAATAATAATATTTAGTCATAGCTTTCATTTTGTACCAATTAATTGTATCGACAGTAAATCGACACGAAACATCACATAACCTTACACCAACCGATAAACATTTCGTAGCGAATTTTTCCAATTATACCGCACGCACCGCATTAATTTTTGTTTTAGCTGTTTACTAGCACTGTTCCGCGAATCTCACTTTGTTTTCACTTCAATCAGTTTAACACAACCTGTACAATTAGCATTTTCCCGCGAATGTCCCATAAGACTACGTGTGTTTTTCGCGACATTGTTCCCGCAAACTCTGACGTCATCATTCTGCATTACGGCCCGTACTTCTAGGAAGCATTGCCCAAACAGAGGCACGACTGAACGAAGACAGTGGAACGTACCCCAATTTGGCTCCCCACTGTGAGTTGGGCACGCAAATACCGAACGTTGAACTCGAGAAACGGGAGTTGGAGAAAATTCGGTGGCCAGAGGTTTCTTGCAGAGGAGACCATCACACGGCGATTCTTTTTGAATCTGGGAGGCGAAGTGACAAATTATAAATCAGATCAGATCAGAAAATCGACGTGGTAGTTTTGCACCAGTGCACCAAGTCAGTGTAGGATTAAGATTTAGTAAATATCGTCATCTAAGTGTCTCACGGTCAATGTAGTTAGTTTTAAGGATTATAACAGAGATTTTAATGAAACAATTGGGAAAATCGAGTGGTGGCCAGAGTACCATTAAATAAAGTCAATTTTAATGAATGCGTGATATTCTATAATTCAGTAAAGATTATCATATTAAAGAAAGAAAAACGTAGAACGTAAGGAAAGGTGGAGAGAGTTAGGTATTGTTTGAAATCATTGAAAATAAAACGAACGCAGAATTGAAAAAAAGGGAAAAAGAAATTTCATTGATTCTACCATATATCTCTAGTGGTTCGTTAGTGAAGACGATGAATTGCATTCTGGCTGGTTCAGTGACCTAAACCCGGCTGATTTCTAGCAATACTTGCATCAGCTGCGCCATTACGTCAACAAAACAAAAAAAAAACTCTAACGCACCTGAACCGCTAGAAACACTAATGTTCGAAGAACAGTAGAAGACTCGTGCAGGTTTTGAGTGCATATTCCACCACACGAGCTGCTTATTACGGCCAAACTGTTTCAAATGCCACGTTTTACTTTGGTCTCAAGAATGCATTATAACTCATATGGTGGAAGGTTTCAGATATTGCCACTGGCATGAATTTCAACGTTTATGAGAGCAAAACACGGGTTAATTATATTCGTTATCAGTTGCTTATTTCACATAATTTAGAAAGCAGCATCTCATATAACATCAACGAAGAAAATGCTCAGTGCCTGCAGCTTTGTAACTGAAGTTGGTGTTTGAAGCTGCGATCCAAAAAATTTGCAGAACTTTGGGAATTGAAACATTGATTATTTATTTTCATTGTAAATGTTTCCGGTATGAATACTAACTGTAAGCATTTATTGATACAAAAGTAGCACAACCGACTCGTGCTGGCAACCTTCTGCCAGTATCAAAGCCAAGAATATATCATATCTGCTTCACGTTGTTATATTACATTCGAAGTTATAGGAGTATAAAGAAATTTAGGTTACCTGAAGCGAGTTTTTTCAAATAATCGAAAACTTAATATTTGCTGTTTATTGTTACTACAATATCATTACCATTTGAAAATTCTACGATAAAACCGCTTAATAAAGATATTGCAATTAAACACAAAACCAACAATAGCTGGCAACCCTATAGTGGCTTTTCAATTAAATTTGGCCTGAATAATGCTTATGATAGGTTTCATTAATTGTATGAAATTCGTATTGATTTCATGACTGCACTGGAAGTTATGGGGCAAAAAGTTTTATTTTCCTGAGCGAATTTTCAAAACCAAAGACACAAAAATTACCAAAACTGGCAGCACCAATCTAATTTTTCAACCAAATTTCTACCCAACAAGGTTTAGAGTAAGGTTCAGCGACTGTGTCAATTTCATGAAAATCTGGTGACTTATTCACATTTTATAGGGCAAAAAGCAGTTTTTTTTCTTTGTAATATTTCAAGATAGCACCACTGGCACAGAGTTGCCTACAATTCAAAATCGCTTCTATAAAATCTGGTCATACTTAAGTCCAATGCATTCTGTAAATTGCAGCTTTATCTGATTATTGGTTCGTGAGTTCCCGTGAACAGAAGTTTTTGATGCTAAAAATATAGGTTAACTGGGAGAGGGTTACCGTTCTTGTCCGACATTAAATTTTCAAAGTTTTACTTTCAACGTGTAGATAAAACATAAGATTTGTATACAGATTGGTTTTATTGTAAGAAACGGACATTGTTTTGAATATTCGATGGTTTGAATGTTTTCACTTTCAAATTTTTTTTTTCAAATTTAAGACACCAAAATTATCATAGCTGCCAACCGAATTTTTCAACCAAATTTCTACCAAACGTGGTTTGAAGTAAGGTCCAGCTACTGTGTGAATTTCGTCAAAATCGAAGGATTCAATCAGAATTTATAGGGCTAAAAGCAGTTATCTTTTTTAGTGATTTTTCAAGATGGCACCACTGGCACAGAATCGCCCGCATTTCAAAATCACTTCTATCAGACCTGGTCCTATTTAAGACCAATACATTCTGCAAATTTCAATTAATTCTGCTCATCGGAACGAGAGTTTCCGTGAACAGAAGTTTTTGATGCTAAAAATATAGGTGAATTGGGCAAGGGTTACCAGGCGTGCCCGTTATACCATATCAAATTTTTTTTATTGTCAATGTAAACAAAGCACAAGATTCACATATGAGTGGCTTTTTTTTGAAGAAGCGGCATTTTTTCAAGAGAGACGATAATTTGGAGGTTTTCACTTTGAGTGCCTGCCCTTGCTACAGGGTTGCCAGCACGCTCATTAAAAGCTACATAAATCTACAACTATATAATACCAATAAGTTCTGAAAATTTCGTAATGATTGAATAGCTTCGTCAAAAGTTATCGCAGTTTAAAAATTTTCAAATTTTTCCGTTCTCTTTTTAGGCACCCAGCGCACACATGGGGTTAAAAAATTCCAAAACATTATCCGATTCACATGTAAAACACGTTCAAAATTTATTTTGTCAACTTTATTTTTGCGAAAATTATTTGTGTACGAAATAATAGGTATATTAAAAATATCACTTAAATGGCCGCCGGCGCCAAAAGGTTGACAATAACTGACATTTAGTGAGACGTGGACCTATTCTGCATATACACCAATATATATAAAGTGTTGGGTGCTGGCTACATGTGCTTTGCAGCATGGGCACAGTTGAGCAATGAAAATTGATAACGGCTGATTGTTGGAACCGGTACGCGGCGGCAAGTCTGGAAATGCTGACTGCTCGGGAGTCGGGTTTTAGATTTAGCCCGGGATTTAGACTGCCGTGATATTAAGAAGCCAGACCAGCTGGGAGAAGAGGGAAACGGATTTGGCGAGTGGATTGTTGGGTGGTTGAGGCGCGACAGCTGGCCTTTGGAAGAAAAAAAAGATTACCGCCGTGGATTTTCGAAAGGGTTTTAAGCTATAAAACCGCGTTTTGAATTTAGTTGAAGTAATTTTCGAGAGTGAATGGTCTTGTATCCGAGCTATCTGAAACGGTTTAACAGAAAAAATTTCAGAAAGCAGAAAGGATGTGCTGTAATTCTGTAGTCGGATTACTGATTTTGAAAAGTTTTCACGGGAGTTGAACGGTTTTCGATTGGATTGTTAGTCGGTGACGGTGAATAGAAGAAGTTTGCTGGGGAGGTGGTGGAAGAAGGGATTTTGACGTATCATTTCGAGTGTCGAGATTTGGTTCCTTTTCGTGCTAAGAGTGCGGAAATATCGTTTGAAGTATTTTTTTTCTTTGCGATTACACTAAGAGTTGAATAATTATTTTCATCAGAAGGATTATTAAATGTTGTTTGTGATCAACTTTGAATTTAACAGTATCTGTGAACAAATATGTGTGACCTTGCCGCGGAAATAATCAATAAAAGATTTTAAAAAGAAAAGAAAGAAATCAATCTGTCTTGACTGTGTGCATTGAAAGATACTCCGTCAGTTTTGCTGAAAACGACACCAGAGCAGCCTCAAACTATGACGCGATAATAATACACTTAAGTGCCGATATTTGTTCTGTTCTTTTACTTAACGCAATTAAGTTGTAACAAGGAAAAAAATCAATCAACACAATCGTCCTGTAAATACATAGCTAAATCTTTTAAAGTCAAAGTTGTCGTGCCAATGAGAAAGATTCGTTGGAGTTAGAATTTCTAACCGGTAAACACGCATTTTCTCAATTTAATACGTAAAACAGCTGGATGTCATGCGGAATTGTCTAAGGAAGCGGAGCGGATGTGTCAGCTCATTTTCTTTGGCTATTTTTATAATTTTTCGCTATTGAATAAAATTGTTAAAAGTTTTCAGTGGATCCGGAGCAGCGATACCATCTTGCGGATTCACTGCTAAGTGAATTATTATTTGTGTATTATTCAAATATACATATTCATCAGTGGCGTGGCGTGATAGTTTACCTTAGGGAAGCAATTAGTTCATTTCGATGACTGACTTTGGCTATGTTTTCTTCAAATTTGTTACGTATTAATGGAACGCCTCTTGTTAGCTACTTTTAACATTGCAAATACAAAAGCTTCCATGAATTACGAGCATGGACGTGAGAGTACTTATACTGTATTGTTATCAGTACTAATTCGCATGCCACCAATATATAATTATTTTTTCATTAAATATATATTTGCAAAAATTAAATACTGGCAAACATATAAATTAGCTATGTTGCAACAGCAAGCTATGTAAATAAAGCATTTGCAAATATAGCTACGGCAACAATAACAACCACAGTGATTATGCAAATTAAATGTTTATACGCATAAAGAAAATTTCAATATTCTAGTACTTATAAAAAATAACAGTAAAGTAACAACATTCCCATAACGAATAACATATATATTTATATTTAAAAAAAAATCTAGTAAATTTAAAATAAATGAAGTGACAGCTGAAAAAAAATCTATTATAAATCAAATTTGAAAAGAAAATTCATGCATACTTCTATTTTAAATTTAATGCAATTTGCCTTTGTTTTTTTTTTTTTGCAAACTCATCTATGACGTCTTGAAAACTTTACTCGCTCAAACATTATTTTAAGAAAACCTATTCTATGGAAAGTATTGCCAAGTCACTTAGTCACTGTTCATCTGTTCTATTCCTGAGATAAGTTTTAATCCTTTTTAAGGAAGAAAAACTGCGCTCTGCAGGCGCTCTTGTAACATTCTCTTTTGCATTCATTACTTGCAATGTTAGAACTAAAAAAACTGATTTATAAAATTGTTTTAAACTATTTTCTGATTTATTGTTGATAGAATATTCAAAAATATTTTCTCTGTGAATTTGCATTAGAGTAAAAAACAATGAGTTCCTTTTTATCCGCACAAGATCGAGATCCAAAAGGAAATTTAAAAAGGTCACTAATTATACAATTATAATCCATGCTATTTACGGAACAAATAAATACATTAACCTTTTGATTGCACTCTCACTATTTTAAGTATAAAATTAAAAAATCATGCGATTCCAGAAAGTATTTCTACGCACTCAATTCTAAACAATTCAAATCAATTTAATTACAACAATACTCTAAACTATTGGTGAAATAATTACCTTCACCAATTAAAAATACCTTCACCAAATTTATATGTAAAATAAAGCACAAATTTCACTACCGAACTACATTCAAGCAGTCTCTGGCAGCCCTTAAAACATCTCGTAGTTCAAATTCATTCAAAAATTCACCTAGTGTGTAGGTACTACAGCAAACATTCTCATTCAAAAAAAAAATACGCACAAGCAAATTATATGGGGAACGTCACAATAAGTTCCACAGCAACCATATGTACGCGGCTTCTCTCTCAGTTTCTCGCTTGAGACGAGAATTTCCCCTAAGAAGCAATTTCTGCATTGCTTCCAAACAGCCAGTACAAGCATATTTTTTTTAATGACGTCACAATGCAGTCTACATGAAGTGAAATTAATGCTCGTAGAAGCAATTTTTTAGTTGCTTCCACCCGTCTTGTTCTCTCAATATTTTCATTCGGTGGTGTTACCACCTTAGCCGTGGAAGATGTTCACTATGAGTTTTTGGGAAAATTTATTTAGAAAATTCCTGTCCATGATTTTTCTCGTGATTTTTAAATAAATTAATTTAAAATATATATCAGTAAAATGTAAGGGAAGCAATGCTTCCCTTGCTTCCATGAACGCCACGCCACTGATATTCATTTATTAAATATATTTATTGAATTACTTTGAGTTTTCTATAAATTTTAATTATTTCATTTTGTTAAATTTATCTTGTTTTCTGTTTTTTAAATTTACTGCTTCACTTATTTATTTATGTACTTGGAGTTTTAGTTGAATTATAATTACTATTTGTTTTTAAGTAAATTTTGTTTGTTTTGCGGATAAATTTGCGTTTCTTATTTAATTTTTTTTCTTTACGTTAACAGACGAATAGAATGAAAATGAATTGCTAAATAATGATTCGTTTAGATTGAAGCGAGTTCCTGCTTCCTCTTTTCCTTAAGTTTTCGTTGTTGGCATTTATTCTAGTGTGGTTCTTTTATTATGTTTATGACGCAGCTAATGTTGTAATGCAAGAACTGCCCTTCAATATACCCACAACGCCAGTGACTAGTCCACATTAATGTCACGCGAGGTTACCAGGTCAGGCTAAAATTCTGTTGTTGTGGCGGTTGTTCACAACTAGTGATGGGCAAAATGGCTCTTTGAAGTGAGCCAGCTCCGTAAAACTCACTCACTTTAAAGAGTCGCTCTTTAAGAGCCACTCAAAAGAGCCACTTCAAGCAACTTTTTTATGGTTGCAAAAGTATAAAGTAAATTGCTATTTTTTGTTGTTTTATTAATAATAATAAGCTTAAATCTAATATAACATAACATTACTTTCAAAATATAATATAGCATATAATATAAATTTAAAAATAAACCATAAAATCATATCTGAAAATCTTTCCATATAAGTGGCCACTCTACTCAATCGTTGATTCACTATCTCCAGATTCTGGGATGTAAATCATTCCTTTCCTTCCACCAATTGAGAGGGTCAGCAGTTCTGGGTATATTTACATGTTGTAAATACTTATCCATTTCGTTAATGCCTGCAGCTACATAGCTTTGCTGGATTCTTACACTGTTGACTTTGTCATCAAATTTTCGCCATAGCGAATTTTGCGTTCCTTGTGCTGTAGGTACCGAAACTAGATGTATACAAGCAAGTTTGTATGTGGATTCATTTTGAAATGCTAGTCTTTTAAATCGTGGATCTAAAAGAACGCTCTCTAGGCAAAACATATTTTCTTGATATAATTTAAATCTGTTTGAAAGTTCTCTTTGGATCACATTTAAAAAACTGCGTACATCAGCAGTTTTATATTCGTTCAGACAGAGTTTTGAAATGTAGCTTATAATCGTTGATATTAATAATATATATTTTTGAAATCGATACTGTTTTCTCACTGCTTATTTCTAGAGTAGCCTCATTGAAGATGCTCAATATATCAGGGGCTGTTTTACGTATTCCATTACATATTCTTCGTATTCCATTTGCCTCTGTTTTTGTTGTAATTTTGCCGTTATTTTGCTACCAAAATTTTTTCGGACGGTTTTCCGTCAGATTTCATTTTGCCGTATCTTCGAAACTAGTCCGCTTTTTCCCAAACTTGTATGGAAATTTCGCCCGAAACAACTCAAAAAGGTCCCCAAATTCATGCTAGTCAAAAAAAAAATATTTTGGAAAAATGAACGTTTTTGCCCAATTTCCCCTATCAAAAATTTTTTTGCCCTTGAAATATCACTATTGTACTCCCCGACCACTTCCAATCATCGAAAACGTCCTAAAGGCAGCTTTTGCCAAACTGTGGCCAAAAAACCCCTTACTCCCCTACAAAACCGAAATTTTTATATCGCAGCAATAGGTCTTGGCCCGTTATGTCCCAAACCACCTTAACCCCAAATTGGCCGATTTTGTCCGATTTCAACTACTTTTGCCCTAAAAACTTTTTGAAGAACGAAAATATTCGATACAAACCTCTTCCATATACCTGTTCTAGTGTATACGCTTAAAAAATGAACGTTTTTGCCCATTTTCCTCTCTCAAAAATTTTTTTGCCCTTAAAATATCACTATTGTACTCCCCGACCACTTCCAATCATCGAAAGCATCGTAAAGGCAGTTTTTGCCATACTATGGCGAAAAAAACCCTTACTCCCCTACAAAACCGAAATTTTTCTATCGCAGCAATAGGTCTTGGCCCGTTTTGTCCCAAACCACCTTAACCTCAAATTGGCCGATTTTGCCCGATTTCAGCTACTTTTGCCCTAAAAGGATCTCAACCTTTTCCTACTTAGCACTTTTAGTGGTACTTTCAGTTTTTCCGGACGGTTTTTCGGCAGATTTCATATTGCCGTATTTTCAAAACCAGGCCGCTTTTTCCCAGACTTGTATGGAAATTTCGCCCGAAACAATTCAAAAAGGTCCCCAAATTCATGCTAGTAAAAAAAAAAATATTTTGGAAAAATGAACGTTTTTGCCCAATTTCCCCTATCAAAAAATTTTTTTGCCCTTGAAATATCACTCTTGTACTCCCCGACCACTTCCAATCATCGAAAGCGTCCTAAAGGCAGTATTTGCCAAACTATGGCCAAAAAACCCCTTACTCCCCTACAAAACCGAAATTTTTGTATCGTATAGCAATAGGTCTTGGCCCGTTATGTCCCAAACCACCTTAACCCCAAATTGGCCGATTTTGTCCGATTTCAACTACTTTTGCCCTAAAAACTTTTTGAAGAACGAAAATATTCGAGACGAACCTGTTCCATATACCTGTTCTAGTGTATACGCTTCATCTCTAAAATCGACCTATGAAATGCACCGCCTAATAGCCAACATTTGGCTACTAAAATACTCGTGAACCAGAGCAAAATATACGCACGTAAACGCATACTGTGTGTTCACAAAATGTCGCCATCAATAACCGCACACGATCAGTATCCATTATTCGCACAGTTCTTCATTCAACGGAGTCGACTCTTTTATTCCTCACTCGCACAGTGTTCATTCAACGGAGTCGACTCTTTTATTCCTCACTCGCACAGTGTTCATTCAAAAGAGTCGACTCTTTTATTCCTCACTCGCACAGTGTTCATTCAAAAGAGTCGACTCTTTTATTCCTCACTCGCACAGTGTTCATTCAAAAGAGTCGACTCTTTTATTCCTCACTCGCACAGTTTCATTCATTCTTCATTCAACGGAGCGACTCTTTTCACTGTGCAATACGATAGTCGCATACATATGTTCGTGTTCCGACGTTAGAATAGCATAGATTTCGCTTCAAGTACACACGGTAGTCTAATGAAGTATTGCCGTGTGTATATGCATAAGCTTTATTTGGTCGGGTGGTTGTTTGAGTGGCTCCGCAATATCGCTATTGCCACTAAAGTGAAGGTATGAAGTGTGCGGAGCTATTCTAAATGATGGCTCACATAGCTCTTTCAAAAGAGTCGAAGAGCTGAGTCGCTCAGAGTTGAAGAGTTGACTCACACAGCTCCTTCAAAAGAGTCGCTCTTTTTGAGTGACTCGCTCATGAGCGACCCATCACTATTCACAACTGTTCCGCAACACAACCCTGTGGCAATGGTGCTATGTTGAAAAATCACTAAAAAAAAACAAACTACTTTTTGCTCTATAAATTTTGATCAAGTCACTACCCAACGGGAATCGCGGTAAGGTTTTCTGGCGGAATGCATCAATCAAATATTGCTAGTAATGCCAATTTCCTATTTCCAAGTCTATTTTCCAGCAATTATAAGATATACTCGAATACATGACTTGGAGCATGGAAAATGCTGCAAGAGAGAAAGCTCATATGTTATAAGTCCAAGACTGGCCAATGAAATTCACTCGCAGAAACAAAGGGAAAAGAACTTGCGAGCATACATCGGTTATGGGTTCAGCGTGAAGCTGATGTGATACGTTTAGTCCTGGGAAATTTAATAATTTCAGTTTTATGGCAAAATAGGGCGGGGGGTGGTGGACACTTTTCGGATCACACTTTTCCACCTACCCTGGAAAGTATGTTTACATATTTTTATATATATATTTTTATAGAAAAAAAACTCACAAACATTCCAAGTCGTAATCAAAATTGGCTAATATCAACATGCCGTTGAGAAAGAGAATGCTGTTAGTAACAAATGTTTAAATCAATATATCTCAAAAACGGTTATGGTTAGTTACAAAATCAAATACAAAATAAATACAAAAGTTACAAAATCTTTTTTGTTGAACATTTTCTAAGCTACAAATTCGACACACATTGTTTTTCTGAAGACGTGACCGTTACTGAGATATTTAGGAAAGGTCACTTTTGGTGACCTTCGACCCCGTATAAAAAGTAACGCAGCACTCGGTTCGATGGGGACTTTTGACATTTTGTTCAACACGCCAATACCAAGATTCACACCAAAGATCAGCTTTCCCCTAATTTTTTCGAAGTTTCGCCTTTTTTATGTCGAATTTCACTGGTCAAAATTGCGTAAACCTTTCCACCCTATGAGTTTCAATGAAGGATCAATTTGGATGTAATAATAAGCACGTGTGGTAGAATATACATTCAAATTCGGCACGATTCCTCTACTTTTCGTGAAAAATCAGTGCTTGTAACGATTCCTATGCGCTAGAGTTTTTTTACCTTTTCTGCTTAGTTCTAAGTTTACATAAGACTGATAATAAATATTTAAATGCTACTTAGCCGATGCCATTTCATTGTATTGAAAAATATATTCATGAAGCAAATATTCTTAGCACTGAAGATGTAATCTACCTGCAAGGAGCTTTCCAAAAGTCCATGACTGGCCAATGAACATCTCTCGCAGAAATAAGGGGAAAAGAACTTGCGAGCATACATTGGCTATGGGTAGTGTGCTATATAAAACGGAAAGATGAAAATCTCGGAGCATTTCAAATCATCACAGGTATAGTGTTGAGTAGGACGTGTAAGAGCCAGTACATTTGTCCCGTACACGACCGAAAATTGTCATGACGGCTCAAATTCATGAAATGTACCACTTCAAAATTAATGTCATGCTACTCTTCACTTTGCATTTTGTAAGCAGAGAGAGAAAGAGCCGATAGTGAAAACCCATGAATCAAAAAACTATAAGATTACGACACGCGCATGCAGAGATTTTCCTACACCCCCCTAATACCCCCCTGGAAAGTGCATACACCCCCCCTAACACGGACAATTTTCCTACACAAATTGTTTATGGTTTTTTTTTGCAGCATTGTTTTAATATTAGAAACTATCAATGAGCTTATTAAGATCATAGTAGATTTTATTTATTCAAGTATACGTGTGAAAAATGAAAAAATGCAATTTAGTTTTTGTGTGTTATTGCTGTACTGAAAGTCAAAAGAAGAATACTGTGGCGGAAGAAAAAACTATTTTATATGTATCCAACAGATGCAAATTTTAAGTCTTCTCAGGATAGATTTGAAGGAAAGGTTAGTTTCAATGATGATCCTGAGTGTAAATTTCAGTCTACAAGTTCAAAGAAAAAATGCCACTCCCGTTTTTCACTTAAAATTAGAAAAGACAACTCTATTGTAAAATGGAAACAAATCAGCTAGCGTAAATTAAGTCTATGAACTGAAAGATAATGTGCTAGCAGCTTTTCCAAATTCTTCAGAACAGCTCTTCAAGATGGTTCTAGAAAGTCCAAATACAATCAGAGTTTCTTATTACGGTGACAAAAATTATGTGGAGGCCGGAACTCAGCTGCATTGTGAATGTATCTGTTTTCTCATTCAATGAGGTGGAAATTGACTCGATCAGAAAATTATGTGATTCAAAGCTTGTTCGAAAACTGCAAGCGACCAAAATATTCTGCCTTTCAAGGTAAAATCACAAAATAAGGGACTGCTTATTTAACAAAAAAACCCCAGAGATATAAAAATACATTGCTTTTTACAGAGCGACCAACATTTTTTGAACTATGTGAGTCACGTAAAGTACTCCAGTGATAGGTTGGGCTATTTAATCCGTCATATTGGAAGTCCTCCATTTCTCAGCTCATCTATTTCATATATATTTAAAAAAGTATTTCCCTGATATCTCCCCAGAGGAGTCTCAAACTGGCGATAGAGTTTTTGTTTTGAAAATAGAATTAATTAAAAAGAATAAAACTAATTTTTTTTAAGTTGAAATCATCAAAAGCATTATTAAATTGTCTTATTTACAATAATATTGCTGTTTACCTACATCCCGAAGAGTGAACTTTGACTTTTCAAATTTACAAACAATATACCTTCGTTTCGTTCCAAATCTTCATCACAGATTTAGTTATGTTGTCGTATTACTACGTTTGAAATATACTTTTATCATATTTTGCATAAATTGTACATACATTTTACATGTACTACTAAGCACAATTCGTCGCTATGAAATCAAACCGGCATATCTGCAAAAATTGAGTTTTTGAGTTTTTGGTATCAAAAAATTCCTTATTTTCCCCTCTATTTTTATGTCGCACCGGCATATCGTAAAGTTGAATAAAAACCCGTCTAATGGTGTTTTGCCGCTTTGCATTCACGTGGAAATAGCCCACATGCGAAAACTTTAAAGCGCTCTAGTGAAGAATGTGTATTTTGCAGATATGCCGGTTTGATTTCACAGCGACGAATTGTACATATTATGATTTCTCAATTGACGATTTTCTGTACAAGAATGTATGCAAACATGTTTTAATCACGGATTGTTTAAATGAGTTACGCCAGCGCCCATACATTTTACACCAATGCTTGTGAACATGCCGCGCGACGAACTCTCCGGGTGACGTCATGCGTAGAGAGAGAATAAAATGGTCACTCTAGTGTCGCTATCTCTAGTGTTTCTTGTATCATGGTGAAAACCCACAAGGCATGACATGACAGAGAGAGGCCTTACATTGTACGATGCGGGTCCAAGCTAGTACAATGTCCAGTAGAAAAGTTCGATATGTATACGTTAAAGCAGTTTATACTACTGAGTAGAACCGAGTTGAGAGTACAGATATAAGAGAGAATGGATTAGAAATCTACCGAGATGAATGTGCCAATTTTCGACTTTTTGCTGACTGGCACAGATATGAAAGAAAATGGATAGGAAATGGCTATCCGTGTAACCATACGTGAGTTTGCCTTTTTCAAAACACGCACAACATTGCTCTCTCACAAAAATTCCGCTCAGTGCGCCCCTTTCTACCGCTCTCACAACCGAAAAGCCTTAATGCTGTGTCTTATTTATGAAAAAATGTGTGGAATACCAGATCGGTGTAAAAACGTGCAACGGGCAACACGGAAAGAAACGTCAATATCAGTTTGATTTGTGTCGGAGACTGAAAACATTGACTTTCGGTCAAAATTTGTCAAAGAAAATTTGAAAATTTTTCGGCGTGTTCGGCAGAAACGTACATCTACGTTTGTGCGCAACAATTTGTGTCGGTTTCGCGAATAAACTAGCCATCAAAAATTATAAAATAGTGCGATAATGAAGTGCCACGATCCAGGCTGCAAAAGTAGCCACCGAAGTGCTTCGCAGGGAATATCGTATTTCGGGTAAGGGGCCGTCCATAAATCTCGTGACGCTAAAAATGACCAAAATTGACCCTCCCCCCTCCCTCGTGACAGAATGTGACGATGTAAAGACCCCCCCTGTAGCGTCATGTGACGAACAACTCCCCCCCCCCCCTGCTTTATAAGTTTTCGTAAGGGGGAGAATTTATGACGCTGTATTCCAATGTGGTACAATACATATTTACTTTATTCTATTACAGTTTATAAAAAGTTATAACATGGCCGTGTTCAATACTTTCGTTTCCATTACTTCCAGATAGGTTCCAAATGTTTTTCGATTGTCATGAGTGGTGCTGAGCGATTTACACTGCTGTTTTCATGCACAGGGACACCAACAAAATCTATCTCATCTTCATCCAGCCACTCAATTTCCTCATTCTCATAGCTTTTTATAACGGCCAAAAATTCTTTTTGTCGGGTAGCAGCAATTTTGACCGGGCGAACTTTATGAGTCGTTTCAATTCCACAAATTTTAGTATGGTTCTTCAACTTGTTGAGACATGCAAAATATAAACCGCATTTTGGGCAAATTTTTTTCTGAATCTTTTCTTTTACTGATGGGCAAAGTATATCGTACGGAATGGCTGTGTACGATTTGAATTTTTCGGAAAGAAGAGTTTTTTTCAATGTCTCCAAAACAAACATAGACGGGAATTTTCCGTTGTTGCAAATTTGGAGTCCATTTAAGGTCTGTGCTATTGGTACCGGTGGTGGCAAAAAACGGTCACTCAAAATGTTGAAAATAGAACTGCGTGGAGGGGAGCAGCATTTGACGTCTGCGCATTTGACAATTTGTAATAAATACTGGCTTGTTCGAACATGGAGGTCTTCCCATTTTTGTGATTTTTTTTCAAGTTTCTTTTGATCCATTTCGGAATTTTCAGGCTCAATGAATTCGCTCACAACAGGATATTTATCAATCATGATATTCGACCATATTTCTGCCAAAATTTTACCAGCGTATGCAAAATTTTTTTTCTCTTTTTCAATATCAATTGTTTTCCCACTGTTATCTAAGTGGCTTCCATAATTTTCGTGAGGATTTCAAGGCGATTTCAAATAGTTATTTAGCGAAATGAGAAATTGAATATATTACCGAAATAACTTAAGCGCTCAAACTTTAAGAATGAGCTAATGTGTAAGAACTTAACGCATAAAAATAATCGATGCATAAACTCCTGATGAACCTCAACTAAGAAGTATTTAATAATAAAAAAATGACATAAAAACTAAAAAATCATTTTCATTATGATATAAATAAAAATGCATTTTTTCAAGTAAAAAATTTTTTCCGATATATTTATTACTCGACATTGGCTGCGGTGTTAAATGAAATATTTTTCATAAAAGGACGGATATGCAATATAATCGATTTAATTCGTCACGTGACGTTTTGAAAAACCCTCCCCCCCTCCGGCATGACGAATCGTGACGTTTCTTCAAACCCTCCCCCCCCTTTCGAGCGTCACGAGATTTATGGACGGCCCCTAAGTAAAATTAGCCTTTGGCATCAATTTCGTTTTGTTTTTGTGTGAAATCATAATTAGTTTCATTCACAAAAAACATTTTAATCTCCATTCGCCGGTTGCGTGGAAAGCAGGGACGGCTCGTCGATGTACACAAAGGAAGCAGTGCTAAACCACAAAATTGATTAAATAACCAATATGTTACAATCAAAAGATTTACAAGCAATATTTAACAATCAATTTAATAACATTTATTTTCTTACAAAGATCAAAACTCCATCGCTACTATGAATCAAATGGTTTTATTTTATAACAGTCCAACTACAGCGCCTCCACATTAAATTTACAGTGACGCAACGAAAACCATTCAGTTCAAAACATACAGTTCATTGAGATATACTACACAGAACACTGAAGTGATCTTGTTTCAATGCTCAAACTCGTGGTTTTCGCATAGATCTACTTAGACGCTTTGCCTAAATGATGCCCACAAAAATTTTACAATCAGTGTACTCAAATAGTATCGCGGACGCTGGCTCAGTTCGCAACGTCTTAGTGGATAGAGTAATTCAAAAAACCCTTGCCCCATCCACTCGCTGAACGACCCGAAAATCTTTGCTAATGAATGAGCTTAATACGCTGCAAAGCTATCCGCGTCTCCTGTTATGTTACTGTTTCCCCTTATGATTTATCTGTAGATTCTCTTCTGCTCCTCTTCTTACGAGCCGTTCCCCTTAGGAATTGAAGCATTTTCTACTTTGTTCACATGTACACATGTACGGTGCAAGCTATTGTGATGTTCATGTGGGGACTAGAATAGTAGGAGTTATTTTTTTTCCTGTGCAATTTTCCCCAGATCGGTTTTTGTGTCTGCTTTGGGTTTGCTTTCGCAAAAGACGTAGTTTTTCGGGTCTGGTGCTTTGGTGAAATAACTCTATTATGTTTCTGTTTCCCGTCATTATCTACGTTACAGAATTTGTAGATTCTCTTCTGCTCCTTTTCTTACGAGTTGTTCCCTTTCTGATTTGATGCCTTTTATGTTTTGTTCGCATGGTGTATGTACGGTGCAAGTTGTAGGAGTTAAATTGGTTACAGTGTAATTTTCAGCAGATCGGATTTTTTTGTGGATCTGCTTTGGATTTACTTTCGCAAAATGAGTTTCCCGGTTCAGGTGCTTTGGGTGATATGACCACTTGATTACTTTGGACGCTTATGTTGACGTTATTTCTATGTTATTTTTCTGGAGTGCTTTCTTAAGCATTCATAGTTTACATTAGATTCGTTTTTTATGTCTTCTCGCAAAAAAAATGCACCTGTTATAATTATTTTGACTTGATTTTTTTTGTATTGTCAGTATTAATACGGTCATTTAAAGATGGATAAAAGGATAGTTTTTAAAGTAAATTATAACACAAAGCTTGTTAAAGTGAGAGCGTATTGAATAGATTTTATTTCGGAAAGCTAATATTTACTCGTTTAATATGGATTTTAATGTAGAATGTTGATGTGATTGTGCCATAGAGTATTTACTGCGGTAGTCTTTTTTATTGAGGATTTTGTTGAGTCTTAGCAACCAAGACCACTAATTTTGCTCAGTCAACTGTTTGCAAAAGGTAACTATGTATATTAGGCACTTTTATTGCAAATTACATGAGGAATTTATTTTTATTCTGGCATTGGCTCTCTAATTTGATTTGCTAAAAGATGCATATCCTCTACTCTGAGCTATTAAAAAACTTTCACCATTTATTTAGCCTGTAATATGTTTTCAATTGAACTTTTTTTTATAAAAGAATATAGTATTTTTTTTTTTTGCTTTCAAATACTATACATAATTTGAACTTTTGTGAGATTTTTGATATTAGTGAGTAAGAATATTACTGAAATAAGCTATGCTAAGCTTTTAATGCAAATATGGTCAGCATTGAAATACCTAATTGATTTTTCACACGATATTTCAAAAAAATCGCACGTATAGTTTACTACGCGCTTCATAAGTATGCTTATCTATATTATATACTTATATATTTTGCTGTGCTTCCCTTAGTATCAAAACCACGAGCCGCCACGGGTGGAAAGAAATGTCAAACGACGCTTAAAATGGTGACCTCTCGTGGTTTTTACATGAGCGTTACCATAAGAACTGTGTAGGGCACACACCAGTACCTCATTCTCACACCAGTTATCGATAACCAATGTCAACAAAGCTTTTTCTCATGCCTGAGGATCAATATCAGCTCGAGGCTATTGTGTACTCTTGCATTCGTTTGGGCTTCTTTCACATTGGATAGTAGATTGATAGCATTGAGAACCCCTTGACTATTCGATGGGATATGAATTCGAATTCTTTGAGTACTCTTTTTCCTTATTGTACGTGGCGTTCAATATGGCACTTAATTCCGCGTGGCAAATGGAGAGGGAATGTGCATTTTGTTCCTACGATTCCTCTTCGTAGTCCACAATCCGTTTTTGAGTCATACAGTTACTATGCTTGTATCCCTTTGGGTTATTTTTTCATTTGTTAATTGATGGTATTGTGGCCTTCAACCTTTACCTGAAGAAAATTCAGTCTTTATTTAGTGTTTGATGTTCAACATTTTCATCACAGGCCTGACGTCTTCCAGGGTGCTAAGGTCGTCTCTTAGGTCTCCTGGTTTATACCTGTAGTCTTATTGCAGGCTGATAGCTTAGTTCATAACTTTCTCTTGAACTATAAGATTTAGGGCTTGATACTTATGGAAGATTTCTAAACCTGCCGTTGGGGTGGAGCTCATTCCTCCTCTAAAGAGTAGCTTTTATATCTTCCACGACACTGCTGCTCCATGTAGGATAACAGATCTCACCATTTTGCTCGCATCCTCAGAGTATCTGTCGTAGAGTCCAATTGCGTCCAAGCATTTACTTTGCCGCCAAGGTACCTTAGTGGCCTTCAGTATCGTTTTGTGTAGATGACTGCTCCAGGTGAGTTTCCTATCCATGTGCATTCCTCTACCTCTTCCTGCTTATGCATCTCTTTGCCCCAAATTTTTAGAACCCCTATCTCGATTTTGTTGCCTGGTGAATGATATTGTTGTGTTTTACCGTTAAAACACCTTCCGTGGATTCGATATTCTTCACATTCGTGAAATAAAACAGTTTCTTTTAAAACACTAATTACACTTTTATTAACACACAAATAATTATAAACACTTATTTGTTTACACTTTACTATCGCAGTTTTATAATTCCGCGTTACAATAACTCACTTTATCGCTTTCAAACAAAATATCCGCGCCCGGATACTGATTTCACCGTAACAGACTTTTCGCTGTAAACTGACTCACTACTAACTCGCGTGTACAAACTTTCGCTTTTAACTCTGTACAATCTATCGCATTGTACCAAAACTCACTATCAACTGATTGCCAGCTCCTCTCGTGGCGGTATTTATAGTCGTGTCGTGTTTGCATGTGGCTTGGGTTCTCGAATGTTCTGCTTTTGCTTTCTAGAGGGCTCTATGGGCTATTTAAAGATCCGTTCTGTTGTTATGGGAAATGGGACAAATGGTCTGGTGAGATAAATTACTATTGCCTACATCTAGGCCTTTCTAGAAATGTGTCTTGGGTTCTGGATCCGTCTTCGAAATGACTAATGGGAAATTCCGTCATCATGTAAGATATGACTCAGGTTTGTGTTCTGGAATGTTCCCTTTTTACGTTCTAGAGGATTATTCTACTTTTTATCGATTGTTATTGTGTATTGGCTATTTATAGATTCTTTACGGTTTTTGGCTATTTATAGATTGTTTCTATTCCAAGAACACATGATCAGACAGACACTTTAACGGTTGTCGCTCTTTCGGCCGCCGACACGTCGAAACATGTTTGTTCGTGCATGCAACAATATTATGTTGTTTTTATTGTGTACCAATTTTTTCCTAGCTTGTAAAAATATTTTTTAATTTAAACCAATTTTTCCTTTAGAAGCTAGATTTATTTTTATTTTGACATATATCAATATTTCGAGGGTAATCTGCCCTCTTCTTCACTTCGACCAAAAGACACTGAAGAAGAGGGCAGATTACCCTCGAAATATCGATATATGTCAAAATAAAAATAAATCTAGCTTCTAAAGGAAAAATTGGTTTAAATTAAAAAAAAAAAAAATAATATTATGTTGTTTTTCTGAAGGCTTATTCGTAGCCCTCTTCCTGCAATTAAGGGAGGAGTAAGGGTTTCAGCGTGAGAAATTCACTTTTTTTTGCGATTTTTTTTTAGATGATCATGATAGATCCAAAAGTATTCTAGTGTGAGCCTCTTTTTATTGATGTGATGTTATCCGCATAACCGAGAGCAGCTAAGTCTTACTGGTTGAGAGTCGCGTGATGATCATCAGCCAGTAGGGACCAAAACAGGACGATAATATTCCTCCCTGCAAAAGTTCTTTCGTAATTTCTGCCCAGTTTTACTCGTTTCAATGGTGGTCGGCATCGCGGTTACTAGCCCCATAAGAATCTACTTTAAAGTACTATAAAGAAGATTAAGGGAACATAGCACCTTCAAATTTTTCATAAATCGATTTTTGTTTTTTGATTGAATATGTTAGAATGAAGCTTTAAAAACATGATTTTAGTAATATAAAATTAAAATTAGAAAAAAAAATGTATGACCCTATGTAGCGAAACGCGCCAAGGTCATTTTTTCTATGATTTTCGTTCACTTCGCTATACCGCTACATCGATTTAGGCTAAAGTGTAGAGAAAGATAAGTGAGTCAATTCCTTCAAAAGAAGCAAAAAAAAAGTTAGCCTCGGCAAAAAAAAAAACCTAAAAAATTAGCTGAAAAATATGCTTCTAAAAAAGTGTTGAAACTCCAAAAAAAGGTCCGAAAAAAGTTTAACTGACACTAAAATTAATGAAAAATTTATGAACATATTATGGCCTACCTATACGACGAAATTATAATTCGGTTGAAAACATGCGCAAGGAAATTTGGGCAGCATATTCTCGAAAAATTTCAACTAATGAAAACCAGCAACAATCTTATTATACTGTTGGAGAAAATACTTGGTGTAACTGGCGCAAGGCGGTGGCAGCTGGTGGTAATACTTTTAAAAATTTCAAGCATCCTCCTTTAGATGATGAGGTACAAGAAGTGTTAAAGCCTATTTATGAAGATTTATCACCAAAAGATTTATTAAAGCGCTGCTTGCGCAATTTTACGCAGAATAATAACGAAAGCTATAATTCTTGTACATGGAATTTTTCGGAAACATACTTTTTGTGGGAAAAATATCATAGATATGGTTGCAAATATTTCTGCATGTACACTCAATGAAGGATTTATGGCTATCTTGAAAATAATGCAAGTTATGGGAATTACAATTGGCCAATGTGCGCTGGAACATCCAGAAAATAGAGATGCTGCAAGAATCAACCAGGCGGAAAAACACTAGATTGAGGCATCTAAAGAGGCCAGAACTGCTCGGAGGGAGCATAAATCTTTAGAAGAGGTGGAGTATGAGCAAGGAGAAGGTATATTGTATGGTCCAGGCATCACAGATTAATTTTCGGTAAGATTTATTGAAAAAAATATTGAATTTTAACTTTAAACGCGATTTTCTCGAAACAACCTTTTTTAAGTTGGCGTGCATGATTAAGAAAAATGTTTTTATCCAATCGTTCTGAAATTTTAACACGTTAATCTGCACATGTTAATGCTCAGAATGAACTACGGATGAAAATTTTTTTAGTTATAAACGATTTTTGGGGAAAAAACCTCGATTTTCGAAAAAAAAAAAACGCCGCTGTTTTGTTATTTATCAACCAAATTTTTTTTTAGTTCATTCTAAGGCCGCTTTGATGCTGATATTTTGGTTCTGTCTCTTCTGAGGGCAGTTATCGTGCACGCCAGGTTTTTCTGGTGTTTTTTTTTTCAAAAAAATTGTAGCAGACGACAGGAAGCCACAAAATGTGTTTAACAATTTTTTTTATGTAGTATAAAGCAAGCAAAGTATGTGTATAAAGTTTCATTAAGATATGTCTTTTAATTCAATTAAAAACTAACCTTTGGAAAAAAACATTTTTTTTTTTCAATTTGAAGGTGCTTTGCCCCCTTATTTTGAACTAAAATTTATCTCGTTTTGTAAGAGTTCCAGGCCTTCATATGTGAGATTTTTTAGTGCTACTTGTAGTAGTAAATAACATTTATGTGCCACCTGTGCTCATAGAAAATAGTATAACAATTATTTTTCTGACTAAATTCGATGTTATTGTTTGAAAAAAATCAAAAACGATTATCAATATGCGAAATTTTGGTTTTCAAAGCCAAAGTATTAAGACTCAAAATTTTCCAATCCAAAACTACACCATTTACCATTGCATTACACATCGTGCGAATATTTTATGCTTTCATCTCCAAACATGTAGTTTTTAAGTTGTTTCCTCTTATCATACAGTGCGTTTTCCCACACAAGCACACTTTGTTCATATCCGAATCCAAACAAAAGCACATAAAAATTTCAACTCTCTTATGCGATAAGGCCATCAATTACGATCTGAGTGGCAACATCTTCTTGTATTTTGACGATTCTTATATAACCGTGACCTTTACAATATTTCTAATTAGCTATGTAACCATAACAACAGTATCTATCTCAAAACACAATACTGTTTCCAGAAAATCGATAACACATTTACCTGGACATTTAAATAATGCGAGACTATTTCTGATTTGCATATGAATTTATTTTCCGTAGATCAGTCGGCAAATGATTATATGCATTTTAAGTTTTGTAATGCAATACGACAAAACCGGTTTACTCGAGGAAACTGATGTTTCCGCAGGTATATATTAATGTGGAAGTAGTGTCGGAGGAAACAGTCAATAACGACATTTTGAGTTCGAACCTAATTACATAAGAAGATTAATATGAGACAAGTGTTTGTTTTATTAGCTCTTCAGTTTCTTGGTAAGGCATGATTAATATTTAATATTCTTCAGTTTTTTAATGCTCACTCATATCGGGCGAATGAGGTCAATGTCAAATATTTAACGAAAATGCATGTTGTTTTCTAACTTGTTAAAACTTTGCTATTTTCAGCGTTTTGTGATGGCTCCGATGACTGGGTTCCTATTAAAAAGTATTCTCAGCTGGATATCGTAAGTGCAAACGAAGGAAGTGATGGAGTTTTCTACCAGCCCCCCGATTCTGATGTGGCAGAAAAAACGCCACCAGGATTCAGTATTGGAAGCGGTTTGCGGTCTATTGCACAAGGTTCGGCTGACCAAGCAAACTCTGCAGTGGCAAGTCAGCACGTAGCTGCTGAACAAGCTGCCTATGTAGCAAAGAATGCTCTCGCCCAGTCTGCAGCACAAGCCGCTGCAACTGCTCAGACTGCTTTAACAGGAAAAGAAGCTCTCTTTGATAATCTCAAGAAACAAGCAGATCGAGCTCTTCGTCTCTTGGACGCCGAAATCGTCCAACTGGAATTGGCTAAAAAATCTACTGCGAATGCCGAAACGTCTGCCCAACATTCAAAAAATCATGTCGCAGTTCTAGTTGCTGCTCTGAATAGTGCTAAAATGGTCGCAGAACAAACGAGAAAATCTGCGAACGAAGCCAGTGCTGAGCTGGCCTCACAAACAGCTAAGATTGGAAAGACTAAGTTACATATGAAATCCCTAGAAGAAAGACTTAAGGCAGCGCGCCTCGATTACGAAGCCACTAAAGATGCTGCCGAAAAAGCCACTTTTGCTGCTCACGTCGCTCAAAGGAATGCACAAATAGCTGGAAATCAAGTAACTCATCATGTCATAGGTCAGCTAGATGAAGTTGAGCCAGTAGTAGCAGCAAGTAGTGTTACAACTAGAGTTGAAGAATCCAAGACAAACTTACCAAGTAAACGAGAGACGAAAAACGACTAACGGTCGTCAGTTTATTTAGTTTTAAAGGCATTTTGAACTTCATCACTATGTGATTTTATTTATGTCGATAGCGTCTCTGCCAAAAACTTCACTTAATTAGCTCACATTTATACACTAGTAGTTTACGTTCATTTGTTACACGAAATATAACAAATTTTCATCAAAAGGCGTTGTTCACAAAACACGGTTCATTAGAGCTGTGTAGGTTTTGTAGTTTTTTCAGTGATGCTGAGAAACCGGAAAGAATATTTCGCGTACGGTTATATTTATTATATCTAATGAAATAATTTTTTTTAGAAAAATATATTTTTCATTGTTCAATTTCAAAGTTAACGCATAATTAATGGTTAATAGTTGCGGTTCCAAAAACAAATTTAACAAACAATTATATTATTGCTATTGCAAATGTATATCATGGCATATAAACCAACGAAAAATAGCAACCATATCTAAAAACAACTATAGCTACTTGTACACAAATAAATGCATGTCTGGTAAATTTCTCCCACGGCCATGGCAAATTACTTCTCATCTTTTTCGAAAGCAACGACAACTGCTCCTTTTCCAACACTATCTCCGGGTTTGCCTCCAACTGACTTTATTATAGCATCTTTTGGAGCCTTTAAGACGTATTCCATTTTCATGGCTAGCATATAAATTAATTTAGTTCTTTTTTCATTTTTTAAGTTAGTATAAGTGATTTTACCAATAATAACAGCGACTGCATCCCCCTGTTTTACTTTATCTCCAGGTTTCACATGTAATTTCTCTAAAACACCAGGCATTGGTGAGATAACTTTCGATTCAGACGCTCCACTGACCTCCGAGCCAGAAACTAAGAAATTCGGTTGAACTAATTCCAGGCGAGTTCTCCCAGACTATTAATTGAATCAGACTTAATTGAAGACATGCATAATTTTGGTTAGTCAAAAGAGCATACTTCATCGAACAAGTTTATTCCCTCTGGATCAATTACAACACTATAATTGGAAACAGCACCGTTTATGTTGCATCGAATGTTCACACGATCACTTTGCACATTAGACTTAGCATTAATTTCCTTCCATTCACCATCTCCAACCTTCACTTTCATAATTTCATCGTTCATTGTCAGAGTAATAGTTTCTTCTGTAAACATGAAAAATATACGTATTACACACGCGCGCTGTATTCAAGTTAGATTTCGATATTAAAGTTAACAGAATAATATATGTACTTTACAATGCATTAAAACAGTTCGAAAAATTTACAAACAAATATCAAGGAAATTTTAAAATGAAGCTATTTTCACCTTTTCCATTGAATTTTAATTTGAAATTTCTAACAAGATCATGATTCAACCTCAAGTTCATTGCTGAAATAAAAGTATCTACTTTTCCATCGCTCTGAATATACGAATTTATGTTCGCCGCATTTAATTCATTCAAAACTAGTGCGATTGCGGCTTGAGAGAGCGTCTTTTCAGTTATTTTAATTTCAGGAAACAAGCTTTTAAAGTGTTCATCGATGAATCCCGTGTGAACTTCGCCGCTTCGAAAACTGGGATGACTCGCTAAATCAATGAGAAAATTAACATTGGTTTCAAGGCCTGTAATCTGTTGGAAATAAAAGATACGAAACGCTTTATGTGGTAAAACTATATCGAATAGTAAGTCAAATAAATTTACATGGTATTCTCGAAGCCTGGCTGTTAAGCTATCTAAAGCTTGTGTCCTATTCTTGCCCCAAACAACCAGTTTCGCAATCATGGGATCATAATGTACGGATACTTCGTCTCCTTGACGTACGCCAGTTTCGATTCGTACTTGTTCATTGGCTTCTGGTGTCGTTAAATGATCAAGAGATCCAGCTCCCGGCAAAAATCCTTCTCTGAAAATAAATTCGATTTTATTTAGAACAAGCGATTAAATGTACAAGTGAATTCATTTTATATGCTAGTTCATAAGCTATTAAAATACACTCGAATCGTAACTATAATGCTAGTTGAAGCATCATAGTGCATTGGGGAAACAGATCTGGCACCCTTGAGCCTTCAGTCCAGAACCACCCATTGTACTCAAGAAAACCCCCAGCTTATCATTGTTTCCCGGATGTCTTAACAAAATCCAGTATCAACAAAAGGGAAAATATTATATCATCTGGATTTGCACCACATCCAAGAGAAAGTATTTGAATTTGAAACACCAGTACGATCAGCATTCGCAAAGAAAATGCTCCACAGAGTCAGTTTCTTTTAAGCAGGATGAGCAATACCTATTCGGCATATATGTTCTCGCAGGTGGCGGTGTCCAGTCAGTATGCCCGTCACTCCTCTACAAACTTTCTTAATCTTGTTGAGAAGAAATCCTTCAGTCCGATGGTTTCGCTCTGATACGAGGACCCTCGTGTGGCAGGTTACATTAGAAGATAGCCATCTCTTTTTGTGGGGTCAACAACCCGCTTCCGAAAAATGGCATGTGTAGATGCGGTCACCACACCTAAAGTAGGTTTAGAGACCTGTAGTGGAAGTGTTGAGCTTTGCTTCACAATTGCATCAGCAATCTCAATTTGTTCAACACCACAGTGTCCCGGAATCCGCAGATCGCGATACGTCTTCGCCACCACCTTCCATCAATCACCCAGCAAGCAGTTCTTTATATTTCATGCTCACCGAGTGTAAAGCCCATAAGTCATTCTGTGAATGCAGAAGAAATCCAAATCTAAAATATATCTTCGATAAATTATCGTATTACCTATGCCACCAGCGCATCATCCATAACCTGAATTTTACTCGATAAATAATAATTTTATTGATAATAATTTATTGATAGAAGTGATAATAGTATACCAGCAAAAGCGTCACTTCCTAGTCTATGGTGTTGGCCTCAATTTAATATTCTAGTTCATGTTCAATTTAATCTACTTTAACTGCTCCAACACAACAACTGATACCAAAGGATTCCACATATTTAGAGTATGTAACTTTATCTATTATTATGTATAAAAGTAATGTAATCCCACGACAGTCCTTGTTGGGTCTAGGGGTTGAAGCTGGTAGGGAGCTTTGTTTACGAATTTACAATCAATTATTAAGAGCGTGAAGTCATTGTTCCACGACTCACTTTACCTCTGCTTTATCTTAGCTAGGTTTACTCAAAGCGCAGTGCACATTCTTCCGTCCGAACCTGGATTCGAACCAGTGACCCCACACATTAGGAAGCAGTGCTCTATCCACTAGACAACACAAGGTGCATTGTATATAATGATTATAATACAATGTTTACTTTAGCAGTAGTGCATCTAGGATGTTAGGATCTTTCCCAACATCACGTTTAATTTAAAATTAATGTTTGCCGGGCGCAAGATGTTTAGTGTCCCGATTGACTTTACTTTTATTTTGACTTCGTCTCACAGCCATGTGAATACAGAGTCCAGTGTGCGATCATGTAAAACCAGCCTGGAATTTAAACCTGAGTCAGCCATCTTAATGGCGATCCACTTAGTACCATAAGCTTATATTTAGTGTGAAATAGGATTGTAGGATGTTTCAGTAGAAAGGTAAACATATTTCTTTTATGTATACGCAACCTCTGCAGTTATTAGTATAGCTGATACCAATGCTGCTACATTTTTGAATTGCAGGGTCTTGTTTGCTCTTGTCACAGGACTTCGTAGCGTGAAACTCACCACAAATAACACAAAAACATACTGGATAATGAACAATAGGTTTTAATGTGTTCATATTCCTGACACTTCGCACATTATACGGGACCTTAACCTTTGATCGGCTCTTCAACGGTGACTCTGCGGTGCATAAGATATCGCAGGCTACAAATTTTGTGAATTTCAGCCCCTTTTAGGTTTGCTGACTTCGAACTCTAGTTCTACTTTGAACAGTGGCTGCAGCTGTTTGAATTTATTAAATATATTTTTGAAGGATTCCACCGCGAAACCGAGGGCTTCAGGTTCCTGCTTCAACTCATCAACATCAATAATATCAGGTTCTATGCCTTTAATCCCCATCGACAATCCTTTACAACTTTTTGGCTGGTATGTATAATACTGGCGACGCTGAGAATCTAGTTCTTTTATCACCCCTCTGAATGTTTCTTCCCAATAAACTTGAATTTCAGTCTCGGGGACGTAACCACGTTTAGGTGGTGTAACATTGAAGTTGTTTTTACCGACAACATATTAACTAAATTGACAACAAAATGCAATGCAATCGACAAAATAAAACGAGGAATACAGGTCGCTACTACTCCGTTCTGACTTTACTACTTCAGGTCTATAAATCAATAACTCTCACAGAAGCATCCGCAAACATGTTGAACTACTTCCAACAACGTGTCCTTAGGCGAATCATTGGAGCAAAACGAGAAAGTGGTATATGTCGAATACTACCACGAGCTTTACGAAATATTTGACTGTGCAGAGGACAATCATCAGATTACGAAAGTTGCAATGACCTGGTCACGTGCAGCGTTCGATTAAATCACTAGCCTACATTCTTCCCAATACAGTCCATACGTCATTAGCTTTACAAGCTCATTCGAATGCCAACTAATAGTTGTGAGGAAACTCCAGCATCAATCATTGATGTAACTTGCTTTTCAAAAATTAAGCAATGACACATTGCCATTTTCAGAATAACATATTTTAAATACATTGTCAATTTCAGAATCAAATCGCTCGTATTTCAGACAGCAGTTTTGGCTTCCAGTTTTAACAGCGATCAATCAATGTTTAATGACTTACATATACTAGCTGGCAGTATTATTAACTATTACCAATAATCTTGTTCTTCAGCAGGATTCGGAACCCAGGTAAGTAATTCGAGTTATACACAACATTAAACGCAATAACCGCTTTATACAATGGCTGCAAGAGCAAATCAACTACATTAAAAACCTTTCAGAATTCTTCTTATAATGATCATTGCCTCTTACTAGTCTCCGCGTCGTTACTTACCTCGGATTTTCAGCATAAATTCTTGCTTCGAAAGCGTGGCCACTTCGAACGATGTCTTCTTGTTTCACTGGAAGCGGTTCTCCAGATGCAATTCGAATTTGCCATTCAACCAAATCAGTTCCGGTAATCATTTCTGTGATTGGATGCTCGACTTGAAGACGTGTGTTCATTTCCATAAAATGGAATGAAAGGTCATTTTTATCTAAAATGAATTCAACAGTTCCGGCTCCTATATAGCCTACAGCTTTAGCAGCTTTCACAGCTGCTTCGCCCAATTCCCTTCTCAACTCCTCTGAAAGACCAGGCTAAACTTCAAAAATCATTATAGACTTTTCAACCGGTCAACTGATATAAATTTATTCTGAGCTTACCGCCGGCGCTTCTTCGATGATCTTCTGATGTCGTCGCTGAACTGAACAGTCTCGTTCAAACAAATACACTGCGTCACCATAGCTGTCAGCGAAAACCTGCACTTCAACATGCCTTGGAGACCGGACGAAGCGTTCTAAGAGTACAGAGCTGTCGCCAAAGGACTTTTGCGATTCATTCCTCGCTGAGTTCAATGCACTGATGAAATCATCCATTTTGTCCACAATTCTCATGCCCTTGAAGATTAAATCGAATTTTATATTCAAAAACACTGTCTAATAATATGATCGCAAAAATATGCAGTACAAGATATTTAAATATTACCTTCCCACCACCTCCCCTGACAGCTTTAATCATCAAAGGAAAACCAATTTTGGCGGCCTCTGCAATTAATTTTTCATCACTCTGATCGTCTTCATGATACCCATTAATGACAGGCACTCCTGCCGCTGACATTATATGCTTCGAAGTGCTTTTAATTCCCATATCCCTAATTGCAGTAGCAGGCGGCCCCATGAATATCACTCCTTTATCTTCGCATTTCTCTGCAAATTCCACACTCTCCGAAAGAAAACCGTAGCCAGGATGAATAGCTTGACAGCCTGAGTTTTTCGCTATTTCCAGTATCTTATCACCGCGAAGATACGATTGTTGTGATGGAGCTGGGCCCACATTATAGGCCTCGTCAGCCGATTCTACATGCAATGCCTTGTAATCAGCATCTGAATATATAGCCACTGTTCGTACACCCAGCTTCCTTGCCGTTTTAATGATTCGGCATGCGATTTCACCACGATTTGCTATCAGAAGTTTGTTAATAGGTTTTACGGCGATCTTATGGTGCTGAGCGTAACTTGATAAAAATCTAAAATATACGTATTTTAGTATATTAGGACTTTGCACATTAAGTGTATATTTTTATAGTAAAAATTAATTTAAAACACTTTTCTATAATCATTCGTGGTTATCGTGGCTGATTTGAAAGCTATTCGTTTCATGTTAAAATATTTATAAATAAATTAGTTTGGTTAGGTATGATTTTTTTAAGGCCAAATTTAAGTTGCTACTATCTGGTTGAAAAACCACGTCAGAAATCCATTGCATAGCATTATAAAATTTTAATATTAAAAAGTATTAAATTTTAATATTACAATAAAACTCTAGCTCATAGGAAATGCTGGAAAAACTAATTTTTGAAAAAAGTAGAGGAATTATGTAAATTTTAAATTCATGTTCTCCAAACGTACTCCTTAATACTACCAATATTGATAACCTTCGATACAGGTAGAATTTTTTTTAGAGATGCATAAGCCCAAATTGCCTAGTCACCGCCACCAAATGTTTATTAAATCATTTTGAAAACAAGCAGTCCAATGAATTTCGTTTTCCTCCCATTACTACATCAGACGCTACATGAAAAGATTTTCCACACCGAAAAATTCCAAAACTTAGAAAAAATTAACATTTGTCACCCTTTTTTATTAAGGGGTTACACCACAGTAGAAATTTCAGAAAATTGATTTTCTTTTTATTGGCTTAAAAAATCATTTGAAACCTCTAGAATAAGAGGCAAACGGTTTCATACCTGCTGGAGCCCCTCCAAAAAAAACCGTTCCGCAGAAACGGTTGCTGGGCAGCCATTTTGTAATATATTTTAATTAGCACATTTTTTTAAAAAAACTTCAAAACATGCTTAACCAACATCCTTCAAGAGAATTACTTTTTTACTTTTCCTTCCACTTAAAAAAAAAAATCGCAGAAAAACGTTAAATATTCGCTCTCTACTGTGGTGTAACCCCTTAAAGGATGTTTAACACATGAAAATTTAATAGAAGTATAGGACTGGTTGTGAGGACTAGAATTGAAGACTGGTTAAGGTAGGAGCATTGCAAACAACAACAATCCTGTCGCAGTTGTGATGTTCAATGCTAATATCCTAATCAGAGAAAAAAGACAGAAAAAAAAACACTGCTAAATTGAAATTCTTCCACTGGCTTTGGGAAAAGACAGAGAAAAATATGGTTGAAGAGTTGGTTCCGCTCAAATTGTCCATCATACTTATCTGATATTTACCGTTAGGTGTTTACCTTGTTTAGGTAGGAAACAATTCCACGTTTTCATATACCAAAACCAGGAATTGTGATGATCTATTTCCGATTACGTTACGGTTCAACAAAGTGTAATATCATTCGTTGTGAAAACCTGCAGTGAGTTTGTTGAATTATAATACCTGTGGCGTAAATTCTTCGTATCACGCGTAAACTAATTTTGCGCGGACAAACAAACTTCATAAGATGGATAGTAAAAAATTAATAAAATGTGTACGGGAGTATGTTTTCTTGTATGATTGCAGTGATAAGCGTTACAGTGACAGTAAAAAAAAGATGCAGCGTGGAAAGAGATTGGCAAAGTACTGCAAGTAGATGGTAAGAATATATGACCTTTTTTTTTGAAATATTTTTGGAATAACTGTGCAAAAAATTTGTACCACAGGAGGATTAGCTTGTGATATTTTTGCATTTAATAATCGACATTTTTTTAAAAATAGAGAAAAGTGAAATTGA
The DNA here is from genome assembly GCA_947369275.1 of Nemotelus nigrinus. Taxonomy (NCBI): domain Eukaryota; kingdom Metazoa; phylum Arthropoda; class Insecta; order Diptera; family Stratiomyidae; genus Nemotelus; species Nemotelus nigrinus. The sequence goes on from OX376372.1 coordinate 74,878,410, forward strand.
GTTACAATGTTCAAAACCTCTGTTAGTTTGAAGTCTCTTCCGATATGTCCTAAATTAATTTCCGCAAAATAATATTACTTTTTCGCTCTTTTTTTTGTGTTCTCACAAAATAAATTCTAATTTTGAAATGTACCATTGCTGTTTTTTCTTTGAAAAAAAGAAACCATTTACACGAAAATAAGGTTTATTCAAAAATTAAAAAAATATACATATAACATAATTCTATAAACAGCAAATTATTTTTTATTTATTCACCAAACAAGGTACAAAATCAGATATAAAATAACAAAAAAAATGGAAAAGTAAAGTCAAGTAAAAAGTAAAAACAAACAAGTTAAATAAGTAACAAACAAATGAAAAACGTAACAAATACATTAATAAATAACAATCAATGAATGAAAACATTGACATATAAACTATGGCTTAAGGTTTAGGGGTATGGATGGCATGCAAAAGAGAGGATTTGAAGGATGATTTGGAAATCGTAGGGGAATATAAATAACTTATGCTGTTGAATATTCTGCAGCATCTATTTATTGGCTCATTTGCTGCATATGTCGTCGAATGTGAATTTTATTTTAGGAAACGATTGGACCTGGTGTTCCTCACAGGGATATTTATCGAAATTTTACTATTCAGGAATTCTACATTAATAGCGCCTCTAATGACGTCGAATGTGAAGCAGGCCGATATCATCATTCTTCTGAAGGCTAGTGTCGATAGGTTTAAATGACCCAGTCGAAACTCATAAGGGGGTAGGCTATTAAAATCATAAGGGTTGTACAGTTCTCTCAAGGCGAAAAGTAAAAACTGTTTTTATATTGACTCGAGTCTGTCACTGTGGGTTTCAAAAGCGGGATTCCAGCTAAGGCCAATGACAAACACAGCGGTTTTTGCGAGGCGTTTCCCGAGAGGAAAACCGAGTCGGTATAGTCGTACATTACTTTAGCATTGTGATGACACACACCGCGGTGCGAACCGCCTCTCGGTTTCGGAATCGCGTCGGTTGATGAGAGAAATGACCCACCGACTCGGTTTTCGAGCGTTTTTCGATGAGTTCATTGCTGCGTAGTCCGATCGAGCTGAAATTTTCTGGATGCATTGATGAATGCATGGGATAGGGGAAGGAAAATCTGATACTCCGACGTAATTTGTAACTGAACCGACTCGATAAACGCTTCTGAAAACTGCTGTGTGTGGCAGCCGACGCGCCAAACCGAAGCGTTAAACGCTTCGGTGAAACCGAACTGTCTGTCATTGGCCTAATGCAAGCGTATTCGAGAATAGGACGTACAAGTGAAGTGGATAAAGATCTTGTGACCCACAGACTACGGAATTCTTTGGCACGTCTTTTGATGAAACCTAGCTGTTTGTTCGCACGAGAAAGTATTTTATCAAAGTGTAATAGCCCGTCCAGACTACGGATACTTATGTATCCGGATACATAGGTATTGTCCTCACTGCAGCGACATCTGCAAATACATTTTACCCTTGCCATGAAAATCAATGAAAAGTGTGGACGATACTTATGTATGCGGATACTTAAGTATCCGTAGTCTGGACGGGCTATAAGGTGAAGCGGGGTTTTTCATCTAAGATAACACCGAGGTCAGCAATGTTATCAACTCGGGTTAGCATATTATTGCCGAGGAAGAACGTATTGTGTGTGACCGTGCATTTCCTGGAAAAACTAATAACTTGGCATTTATTGATATTGAGAGAGAGCTTGTTTATATTGCACCACTGATCAAGTGAATCAAGCTTGGATTGGAGAAAGGGGGCATCCGATTTCGATTCAATAGTCTGATAAAGTTTGAGATCGTCTGCATAGAGTAAATGAGGTATGCCTGCTAGGACGTCAGATAAGTTGGAAATAAATATATGAAAAAGAAGTGGGCCAAGATGGCTACCTTGGGGTACACCAGAGGTAGGACTAACGTTTTTCGATAAAAATCCTTGAAATTTTATACATTGTGTTCGATCGCGAAGGTAGGAGGTCAGCCAGCTGAGTAAAGACCCGGCAATACCGAATTTCTGAAGCTTTAGAATCAAGGTAGAATGGTCAACTCTGTCAAACGCCTTACTGAAGTCAGTGTAGACTGCGTCAACATCCAACCAAACATCCAACAGATGCGTTCAAAAATTGAGCGAACTTTTCTGGTACATCAAAAGCTCCGATCTGCACATTCCCTCCTTGGCTTGGTAAGTCTGACAAACTAGGTGCCGAAAAGTTTTGTGCGTCATCTAAATTACAACTTCCAGTCGTTTTAATAAAGTTGTGCAATATGCACGTTGTCATTACAACTTTGTCTGCATTCTCCGGGCTTAACTGTATTCTTCTGTTGTAATACGAAATTTTTGAGTCAAAATTCAAAATGCATTTTCGCCATCTTTCCTGGCGCGAGACAGCCTTTCATTAAATTGCTTTCGCCGCTCAATGTGCAGTTGGTGAGATGGATATGGCCTCATTAGATACGTTTTTAAGGGAAACTCTTCATCACCTATTAACGTATAAGGCAGCAACATACGGGTATGTGGTAGGTGTTTTTCCATCGGCACATTCATAGTGTTTGTGGCCAATGATTTTCCTATATTGGAGTTCGAGAAAATACCTCCGTCACTATTTTTTTCCATATCCTCCCACATCGAGGCAAATAAATTGTTAGTCAGCGTCAACAACAGCCATTAAAACAATCGAAAACGTTTTTTTTTTTTTTTGTAATTAAAAAACTGCAATCCGCTATTTGCTGGCACAGTTATAATTACATATTTTCCATCGATTGCTCCAATACAATTCGGGAAATTCCATACTCTCCAAAAATTGTCGGCAATGCTTAGCCACTTTCCTTTCGTTGGCAGAGGCATGCATTCTCCAACCATTCTTTTAATGATTGCGTTGCATACCTCCATGACGTTGCTGTGAACGGTACAAACTCCAAGTCGGTAGCTGAACGCAATTGTAACAAATGAGTCTCCTGTTGTCAGAAACCCAGAAAAAAATATTTTTCATTTAATGTTTTGTTTCAGGCAAAGATTGTAAAAAAAATTGGATCTTGCTAAGGGATTGCTATAGGCGTGCAATGAAGAAACATAAAGAAACGCGTAGTGGCCAAGAAAATGTGTCAATGAAAAAATCGAAACACCAAGACGCGATGTAATTTTTTTTTGCAATATTTCAAAGAAAGGCCAGCATTGTGCACAACACAAGTGAAAGATGACAGTGGAGGCCAAGTAGATCACTTGCAGCAGATCGACTCTCCTTTGCACCCAGAACACTCGCCACATTTCAACATCGTCAAGCATCACATCTGTTCCTGCAAGGCGTCCAACAGAAATGAGGAACAGAAGGAAGCAACTCTGCACAGAAGAGACCCCCTCAGCTGTACTAATGAAGTACATACTGGAGAAAAATAAATAACAGGGACGATATTGTGTTTAGAACATATTGAGTTTACAGCATTTATAATATGTAAATGTCTTTATTTACATATTATAAATGGACATTTACATATATGAACTAATAATAAGAACTAACAATCCAAGTTAACCAGTTTTTCATTAGGCCTTCTGCCTCAGGTTTTACGTAAAGAATTCTTAGCCGAGTTAGATTTAGCAAAAGTAGCAGCAAGAGTAGTGCCAATAGTTGATGTTCTACTGAATGAATTTAAATTACGAGTTACGATTGAGTCGGAACATACCTTACGGGGATGAGAAGTCTGAGATGGAGAGGAGGCTTGAGTTGGATATGCTATACCATGAGTAGATACAGGTGAAGTACAATTACTAGTCACAATTGAGTCCTTATTTCTACTTTTGATGTTGTCACTAGTCACAATTGAGTCCTTATTTCTACTTTTGATGTTGCTGCTAGCAACGACGAAACGACGAAATATGATGCCATTCCATTTATAGCTCCTACCGCTTCCATTCACGTTAGTGAAAAGCCAAGCATACTTTTCAGGAATTAAAACTTTGTAGCTCCTGCTTGCATATTTATTACGTTGAGGTAAGATCTCAACGCTGAAATCCCTGATGGAAAGTTATTCCTTTAAGGTCCTGCTAAGCCAAGATCTATCGGTGGAATCTGGTACTCCTTTTACAAAAAACGATATCTTCTTATTGGTGGAAACTTTGTGGGGGTTTTGAAAATCATCATGATTACAATTTTGATTTTTTAGATACGTCTCAGCCAATCATCTTCCGACCAACAAGTGCCAAATTTAAAAATTGCCATATGGGAATCGTTCTTGGGAGGTTCAGATAGAGTTTTTTGTTGAAAAACAGCTTCGTGATTCTCGATGGTATTGAACAATTCCTTGATAGGAAAGGTTGCGACATCTATGGTAGACTTCATCGGCATTATCAAGTTTGAAGAATTGTTATTATGTGCACTCAGTAGTTCCTCGTGAAGCGATATTTCAAACAAAGGTGCACAAGGATTGGATGGCTCTACTTCTGCCGATGGTTTTGTATCGGACTTAACTATACTCTCTAATTTATTAACAATTAAATTTTGGTTGGAGAGTAAGTTGGTAGAGATGGTATTTGACAGCTGATCAATCTTGGTAGTTAATGCTTGTGATAACCTTTGGATTGTGAAAACCTCTGATTGAGTCATCAGATCATTACGAAATTTCCAGAACATATAACACTTTTTAGAAATGGATCTGTGAAATTTTAAATGAATGTGCAGGCAGGCAGCTTTGAAAAAATCACGTGAAATATTCCTTCAAATTATAATCTCCTGATTTTTTAAAAAAAGTTAGCATTAGACTAACTTTTCCCAAAAATTCATGTTTCTTTAATTATTGTAATTTTTTAAAATTTCGTTAATATTTGTAATTTTTTTTTGACGAACAGATGCTACCTTTTAATTCTCAAATGATGATCACCATGTTATGAAAATAAGCAAAGAATGTTTCAATTTTAGTTTTTAATTACTATTATTTACTGTTTATTCCCATCTTGTTGGTATTGAAAATATATAGCTTAAGTCATAAACATTCATAAACTAAGAAGATCAAATTACGACAAGCTGGAGACAACACTCACCTCTGATCACGCCTACAAACTATCCCTAAATAACCAGTTTTCTATTATAATCATAGATTCTTTTTTACATTGAGTACCGGTTCTCTGGTTTTGCCCATTTACGATTAACATTTTTCATGACGAAAAATGTCGTCATGCTCATTATAGCTGACTTCTTGATATGACGAAATATTTCGTCATGCCCAATTAATAGGTTCAGAAAATAAACAAACAAACAAAAAAAACCCAAAAGCAAACACAACCAAAAAAACACAAACATACCAGTGGCGTGGCGTTCATGGAAGCAAGGGAAGCATTGCTTCCCTTACATTTTACTGATATATTTTTTTAAATTAATTTATTTAAAAATCGCGAAAAAAATCATGTATAGGAATTTTCTAAATAAATTTTCCCAAAAATGAATAGCGAACATCCCACACGGCTAAGGTGGTAGCACCACCGAATGAAAATACTGAAAACAAGACGGGTGGAAGCAACGAAAAAATTGCATCTACGAGCTTTAATATCACTTCATGTAGACTACACTGTGACGTCATTCAAAAAAATATGATTGTACTGGCTTTTTGGAAGCAATGAAGAAATTGCTTCTTAAGGGAAATTCTCGTCTCAAGCGAGAAACTGAGAGAGAAGCCGCGTACGTATGGTTGCTGTTGAACTTATTGTCACGTTCCCCATAACATTTGCTTGTGCGTATTTTTTTTTTTTTTTTTTGAATGAGAATGTTTGCTGTAGTACGTACACACTATGTGAATTTTCGAATGAAGTTGAACTACGAGATGTTTCATGGGCTGCCAGAGACTGCTTGATTGTAGCTCGGTAGTGAAATTTGTGATATATTTTAAATTTGAATTTGGTCAAGGTATTTTTAATTGGTGAAGGTATTTATTTCACTAATAGTTTATAGTATTGTTGAAATGAAATTGATTAGAATTACTTTCTGGAATCGCATGATTTTTTAGTTTTCTACTTAAAATAGTGAGAGTGCAATTAAAAGGTGAATGTATTTATTTGTTCCGTAAATAGCATGGATTATAATTGCATAATTAGTGACCTCTTTCGATTTCCTTTTGGATCTCGATCTTTTGCGGATAAAAAGGACATTATTGAAAAAGGTCGACCGAAACCGAATTTGGAAATTATCTCTATAACAAAGATATGCACTTGGCATTATACTTGCGAAATCTATTTGACTTGATTTCATTAAAAAACTGAGCTCATTTTGTTTTACTCTAATGCAAATTAACAAAGAAAATCTATTCAAGATATTTTTGAATTTTCTACCAACAATAAATCAGAAAATAGTTTATAACAATTTTATAAATTATTTTGTTTAGTTCTAACATTGCAAGTAACAAATGCAAAAGAGAATGTAACAAGAGCGTTCGCAGAGCGCTGTTTTTCTTGCTTAAAAAGGATTAAAACTTATCTCAGGAAAAGTACAGATGAACAGTGACTAAGTGACTTGGCAATACTGTCCATTGAAAAAGTTTTCTTAAAATCATGTTTGAGCCAGTAAAGTTTTTATCAAAACGTCATAGATGAATTTGCCAAAAAAAACAAAGGCGAATTGCATTAAATTTAAAATAGAAGTATGCATGAATTTCGTCATAAATTTGATTTATAATAGATTTTTTTTAAACTATCACTTCATTTATTTTAAATTTACTAGATGTTTTTTTTTTTAAATATAAAAATATATGCTTTTCGTTATGGGAATGTTGTTATTTTACTGTTATTTTTTATAAGTACTAGAATAGGTGCGTTTTTTTGCTCCGATGCAGTGCAGAGTACAACTATGCCGCAACAAACAACGATCTAGTATAAAACAGCAGTGCTTTCGCTAAGACTGACATAGGTTGCGGTATTCGCTGTGGTAGCAGAAAACAGCTGAAAAAAAGGGAGAAAATAACGAGTATACACTACCACAATCGATAGAAAATAGAAAAAAAACTAACAGAAAATTCATTCTTTTAACTTTCTACACATTATGAGGGCTTTTTCTAATTTCCTAACTACCAAAACATTCAACATAATGCCTAGTATTATACTCGAGCGAAACGAATTCAACCGTCAAATCCCATACAAAAAGAGCTTTTCAATTCGTCAGTGAACAATTCGCTGGCGAACAAGTATTATACTCTAATGAACGAGATCGAAGGCGCAAACCGCGAATTGAAAATGCTGATAGGTGTCGGTAAGTAATATTTCGCAGCTTTTCAATGGGTCGGATCCCTTTTAATTCAGCGAAATAAGTAATGTTTGTTGGTTAAAGTGGTTGCCACTTGAAAATGAAAATGTGTAACGTTTTATTGTGTGTTCGCGTGTATTTACTGCATTGTTTTTGTGATGGAGAAACATTATTGCACTTAATATGCTAGGTGTATACGTATATATCTTGAAATATGTACGGCGATCATCAATTTTCTCCCTCAATGCTATAATGCAAATGGAATATTTATATTTGTTACTTTTTATTCGTTTACGGATCATATGCAATTAGTGATGGCTAGTTGAAGATATTTATTGCTGTTATTTTGAGCTTTTATTATATGTCCTCTGTCTTGCGTGTATTTATTCCCTATTGAAATGCCGGTGGTAGATTTAAATCAAGTCTTCATTTTGACATAGTATAAACGTACAAAACTAGGCCGGTTTCCTGGAAGACTTGAGCCGAATATGTACCTATACTGAGTTGACACGCTGGTTAAGTAGCACATTACGCTATTATGATTTATGAAGGGAGGAACCAGGATATATAATTATTTTGATACATTGGTATGCTGAATTGTATGTAGATAGTCAAGACACTTAATTAGATGACAATATGCGGAAACTATTCAAGTGTGGCTAAATGAGCGTTTTGGTGCCGACATAGATATCTTGTTTCTGTTGTTTGAGACTAGATGTATATGAAAATGCATCCGCTTCTCATAGTGTACATTAATTAATAATGTTCAGACATTTTTTGTAGTTAGGGACTGAAAAATACAACTGAAATACCAACCAACATAATCTCCAGAGTTCAGCTGATGGGATGTCTTACAACACTCTACTAAGCCACTTGAGACTCTACAAATCCACTTGAGAGTCTCCAGAGCTAAGCATTTGTAAGGACATTTCAGCTGACTTTCATAACACTCTCAGTGTGAGACTGATAATCTTTTAGAGGTGTTATATAATGACAAGGTAAATTTATATCGATATGAGAAGAATTATAATCTAATATTAAACTTTTTATAAAAACTATAATCTTATATTAGCCTTTTTTGAAACATAGCGACTCTTGTACGGAGAGTGCAACTTTTATAAAAAGACTTTTGATCTCACAATTACACGTTCACAAAAGTACTTGTGTACACTAATAAGCATATTAAAAGTTAAACAATAAGAGCTTTATTAGTCTCATTATAAAAATTGAAACATTTTTATAAGGCTAAAATAGCTCCCATAAATTACCCATTTAATACTAGTAGCACACTAATTACCGACAAGGCTGATATTACTAGAACTGTCCTCTCAATATTCCTCTTATAAGAGTCTTGTAGTGTCTTATAAGAGCAAAAATGTCATTTGGTTTCTTATTCCCAAATATATTTATTACCAATATATTCCTGTTATAGTCCATAATCGCAAGAACGATCAATAGATTTTTATCATACACTTTCAAATTGTTCCCTCACTCTTGAGCTTAGAGAGCAACGCTTCAATTGTCATGCAAACAAACTGAGACTTTCGATGAAATTCCAAATTCAATGCCGTATCAAGTTAATCTGTCGTTCCAGTCACGCTAAAACCTACTTTGACTTTTCAATAAATTAGTTTACTCATTTCATTAATGTTCCTCGCTAGAAAAGCTTTAATGCCTTTGTTTTATTATTGTTGAACTGATTAAAGCAAGTTCGCATAATTTACGTTTGAACTACTTTCGAGCTGACATATTCGACAACCAACTACATCCGGCCTCAAACTTGACTAGTGCTCGCATTTGACTCACAAAATAGTGCCATCTATTATCAATATCGGCATGCTTTTTCGCTGCTGCTGAAAGGGTACTTTTCGCGACAATTCGTTTCGCTCGAGTATAATACTAGGCATAACCCTGAAAACCCGAAAGCCACCTCACAGAAAAAAATACAACTTCTCATGAGCTTTTCTTTTTTCTGTCAGCACATTCTACACTTCAACACGTGAACTACAAATGAGGCATAAAATTTCTGTACTAGTGAATTCACTTGTGTAGGAGTGTTGTTGTTTTCAATGCGTCTACTCTACTCTCCGCTGGATAGAGGAGCAAAAAAACGCGCCTAATATTGAAATTTTCTTTATGCGTATAAACATTTAATTTGCATAATCACTGTGGTTGTTATTGTTGCCGTAGCTATATTTGCAAATACTTGATTTACATAGCTTGCTGTTGCAACATCGCTAATTTATATGTCTGCCAATATATAATTTTTGAAAATATCTATTTAAAGAGAAAATAGTTATAGATATTGGAAACATGCGAATTAGTACTGATAACAATACAGTATATATACTCTCACGTCCATGTTCGTAATTCATGGAAGCTTTTGTATTAGCAATTTTAAAAGTAGCTAGCAAGAGGGGTTTCATTAATACGTAACAAATTTGAAGAAAACATAGCCAAAGTCAGTCATCGAAATGAACTAATTGCTTCCCTACGGTAAACTATCACGCCACGCCACTGAAACATACTATCGGCAAAATTAATGGTGCATCAAGTCGAGTTTTACCGGATTTTCGCCTCCGAAACTCTAAAAGATGAGAAAATGTTCTTGTTTCTGCGGATATCTTCTCAATTAAAACGTTTCATAATGAAATCGACAGAACTTCAAAAAATTTCCGTTAATGTAACTTTCTCACGATGAAATAACTGTGCGTGAATGTATCTAGGAATTTCATAGTAATATCATGATTCCCTCCGAAGGATGAATATGTGTAACAATCACAACTTTTTATTATTAATGAAACAGTTTTAGTTTCAAGCGTTGCATTATAGCACGGGGAATCACCAACATGTGGAAACATATTCACCACACTCCAAGCAAACGAACATGAGCTCGATTCCATCAATTGAGGTTCGTGCCCGTGCTTGCTAACATTATGGCAATCAGCAACACGAGCACACTACACTGCCGGATAATTTTGCGTCGTGCCAGGCAATTAGCATTAGAAATAACTTGTCAACATTTTAGAATAGCTTTCAATCATAACCATTACTAAAATAACATGAAATAACAGGAGAAAATGTTCAGATAGTAAGGCCGGCTGGCCATGCAAAACACGCTCACGTAATACCTTAAGGCACCCTTTGATTTTAGCATTCTGCCGCTCCAAAACAAACTTTTCCCGACACTGGAGTTTGAAGTTAAGAAAAACAGTTACGATGAACAAACTGTGTGAACACGAAAACAAATTAAATGAATTTAAAAACACCCAAGAACAGCATTAAAATCAAACCAGCTGTTGCGCGACTGATCGTCAAACGTCAGCTGTCTGTTTGTTTATAGCTAAAAAGTAACTTTAAGCTCACGCTCTAGAGGTCGCTCTTGGCTCTTGCTCAAATTATTTTTAAATACAATTAAATTGGATAAATTCACTCAGGCTGTTATAGTGGGGATTTTCCTAACATTGTCGATATTGCGCTTCTTGTTTAGTTCACAGTTCATTTTATCATTAGCTTCGATTTATAACGCTCCATGTGTGAGAAAATAATGAATTTACTTAATTAAAAGATTTTCCCAAGAATATTTTCCCAAGAACTAAAACTTTCAAAATAGCTTTATATGTGTGCACGTCGCAACGAACGTCATCCTTCACTCGACGCGACTTAACTTTGGGCGTGAATCAGATCACGTCATAAATCAAAACTAGAATTAACAACTTGTTTGCTAGTAAAATGGCTTTACTTCTTTTTTCATGCGACGTACGTACGTATGTACGTACATGTGAACAACTGTTTTTGTCCCGAATGGTACAAAAAAATTAATCCTGCATTGCGCACATATTTAAGTTTAAGTTTTTTTCACTATTCACTGGTTTAAGTTTTTAAGTTTAAGTTTTTTCACTATTCACTGGTATTAAGGTCATTTTACTTAAGGATGGTACTGAGTTAATCGTGAAGCAAAATATTTGACATGTCTCCGTTATCTGGTCATTCGTTTGAGCGAAAATTTTGGTAATGGAGAAAAGCAGAGACACTGCCCATTCCAGACGGATAAAATGTCAAGAATAGGTCTGTTCGCGTACTACAATCAATCGCGATTAATTGCAATTAATTGCAATGAAGCCGTTTTTGTACTCCGTTTTACTGAAAAATAAAAATTTCAGTAGATTTTTCACTACTGAAAAATACTGAAAAGTGTCAAACGGTGTGGCTCGAGTAAATATTTTCAAATGTGCACCGCAAGTAACATATTTTTTGCGTAATGTTGTTATGAAGGTCGAATATTTTTGTGGCGATAATTTATCACCGCTTAGGAAAAAACTGACTCTCAAAAACCGACAACTGACACTATTGTTTGTCCATTTTCAGGATATGCAATGAGAGCGTTTCATACTTTTCATAAATTTCCCCCACCACATGATTCAGGAAAATTCAGTGACTGAAAGTACGCGAACAGACCTATAATATTTAATACACCCTTCGCGCGAACTAACATATATATTCATTCGGCATTATTACTTATTCCCAGGAGACACGATGAGCTTCAGCTTGGTCCCCTGCCGCTGTCGCTCCTTCAAATTAAACGTCAAGTAAAATAATTAGGTCTCATTCCTAGCCTTAATGCTTTCTCCGCCACCTATACGCAGAATACGTTTAATTTGTTTTGATTATTATAATTATTACTGTTATTATCTTTATTACCATTATTATCATTGTGTTTATTCGTTTTGCGTTTATATCGTTTTTTCTTTATATATATATCATAACTTTTCAACTTTCCATTTTTGAAAATAGGCTCCAGTCTGTAAAAATAAATAGACAAACATTTTAAATAAACAAACTCCAGCAAGTCGTCAGATACAATTAATTGTAGCACAAAAAGTTCCTGTTCCATACTTTTCTGTTGATCAGTCTAAATTTATATTATTTCCCGCATTGTTTTCATTCATATAAATGTAAAGCTAACATTAAATGTTAACTACTCTTTTGGTTCCATTTTTAGCATGTGTATTTTGTTCGCTAAATGGTTCAATTTTTCATGAACCGGGGGGTTGGCCTTGCCCTATCGGCACTGGCCATCGGGTTCAACTAATTTTAAGCATATGTAAATAAAAAGTTGTACCAATTGCGCCAAATAATACGAAACACTCTATGGTTCGTTTTTCGTATAATGACTTTTCTTATCAAAGTAAAGCCGAAGCCTTGCCTTCATTGTTCCACTCTCCATTGCAGAACATAAAACAAACGTAGCCACAAAAACATTTCTAATGCGTGAACAGCTCAGGCATTCCAAACTAGATGAAGAATGCATAAACGGGACAACCAACATATTTTTTAAATAGTTTAAAACACCCATCAACTTCAAACAATTTGAATTGAAATATCAGATCATTGATGTTTTTCGGACTTTATTTTACTAAAAATTATTTAAGACATGAGTGAATTTATAAATATTTTCCAATACACTTCTTATATTTTTTGGTAATTGTTACGATACGCATAATTTCCTTTACATTTAATATTTTCATCTTCGTCAGTTATTTTCAATTATTTTATTTTTGTTTTACTTTTTTCATTGTGTAAAGCAATACAATTTTTAAGTTCAATTGAAAAATATGTTATAATAGTCAAGCGAGAGTTAAATTATAATAGTTGTAGAATTATCTTCCTTTTTTGTCTTAAAATTTTATACGTACGCTATATATGTACATTCGATTTATTATATCAATAATATATAACTGTAAAAAATAACCTATTATGGCATATTTTAGTACAAAATTAAACTCGTAATTTAGCATTTTATTATTTTTTCAGCAAATGGATTTCATTTTACTTTGTCCTTATTTTTTAAGAAATGAAAATCTTTCAAAATAAAACAAACATTGTGATTAAAATATCTCTTAAATTATGATAGATATTTTGCTTTGAAAATAAAGGAAATGAATACTTTCGGCAAATCATAAATTGTTCAATATCTCTTTAAATGTCTAACATTTCAATAATTTATATTTTCGCTACATAAAAGAAATTTATCTTATAAATCATATTTCCAAACATTCTATTTTTCATCGAACCAAGTACGACATATAAACAAAAGCGGAATTTTCCGGACAACGTATTTTGCCACTTTTTTACTTCTTTTAAAAAAATGCTCGTATAAAATATATTCATCCAATAATGCACGTTAGATTAAACACCGATTAAACTGAAACGCAAAACCGAACATCAAACAAAATCATTTCCTAAAAATTTAATGCATAATAAACAATTTCAATAGGCACTGCGTTAAAAAACAGTTCACCTCGAGCATGATGACTGCTTGTTTTTGTAATGATTTTTTATGTCAATACAAACGTTTCAAAAAGAAAACGGTAAGTATCAAAGGTGAATGTCGACGGTATTCAACTATATAATCTTATACACATTATTTCATGGGATCGGGTCGTTATATGTGTTCGTGTTACTTTATGGTGGACATGCAAATCATGTACATAAAATTGTAAGTATTGGTCAAAACAACAGAAATATAAATATAGTAGTCATGTGTGAAAAATCGAATAATCTATGAAATGGAAACTGTGAAGGTGAATAAATACTAAAAGAGAAAGATAAACGTAAGTAAAAAAAGAAGTCTTTAAATAAAAAGTCTTCATTTGTTTATTTCAACTATTTAACAAATTATATAATTCCAAATTCTTTCATCTTCCTATAGAGTCAGACATGTAATAAATATAGCCTGGGTTTTCATCATGTGTTCAAGTGTACGTTTTCTTATTGTTACTTTATTTTGTTTATTTTTGTTTCATCATATTTGATTTCATACATCAAGATTGTATAGTGTTTTTTCAATTTGTTTTTCTTTGTTTCTTTTTCTAGCTCTTCCTCGTGTGTATTTTCGTTAGTATAATCCTTGCAGCATTCAATCTATTTCCGATTCCTATTAATTTTCCTCTCAATTTTTTTTTTATTTAATTTTTTTTCATTAAATTATCATAATTGTAAATAGTTTTAAATAATATTCATAATAACCTTAATAGCATTATTATTTAGATTAACTGTACCCTAAATTTGCTCCATTGTTGTTGCCGTTACAGTATTTATTACATTTGTTGTTATTGTTGTCACCGTACTTACAGGAGATGTTGACGCTTGTTGAATAACTTTAGTTGTATTATTATCTACGGTACTGCTCTCATCGGTTTCGGCAGTCTTTGCCGTATTACTTGTCGTAGTAGTAGTTGTGACTGTTGAGGCGGTTGGTGGCTGAAATAGCAATGACATTTGTTAAAGCACACAAACAAAATATATTCGTTTGCGAAATACAATCAAACTAGGTAACAGAACGTCAAATCTTTAAACTATTATTGCAATTATATTTTGACGCAATCATTCAAAAAATTATGTTTGCATCAACGGGTGCATTTGGTGGTGGGGTTCGACAGCATATATCAACGCAGCACTTGATTTCTTTATTTATTTATTAAGGGAAGAATATTGAAATGCACTGCAAAGTATATGTATTTAAATCATTGCACTTCAAGACAGAAATGCAGGTGAAATAAATTTATATTATATCACATACCGGATACATATAACTCAGTGTGGATTTGAATTGGGAATGGATCACAATCAAAGGAAGTTATACATATAAGTAACAGCAAACCGCAATACCCAACTCTATATTTAGGAGATGAAAGTTAAACATTATTAAAATAAAAAGATTCGATGAAGGCATCCGAGGAATGCATTGAAAGTTACAAGGGCAGAAATATTTCAAGAGTTATCACCCGAAAATCTTTTGAAATTTAGACAATCAACACTGATTTTATGCCGACAAAAATGCTCAGTGTTAAAATGACAAAAATGCTCAGTGTTGGCAACGAAAAGAACATCGAATGCGCTAGACGCTGATATTAATCTATTCTGTATACTCCGTTAAGATTTAGCTCAATTGGAAGTTATAAAGTAGAAAGCTTTTGTTTCTTTGAGATTTGCTTCAAAATGACACCACAACCGCAGGATCGTCAGCATATTCATTTTGTTCATTTTATTCCTTGGAGACTTGGTCCTACTCAAGCCCAATACATTCTCAGAATTTCATTTCGATCTGATGATCCGGCCGTCAGTTCTCCCGAACACAAATTTGGGGTACTTAAAAATTAGGTCATTTTTTGAAGAATTACCGTTTTTGTGGAATGGAGAATTTTGAAAATTTGACTGTGCATAAAAACTGAAAACTAACTGCATAAAAAGCATCATATTTATCAATTGCATGAATTTTTACCAAACATCGTATTCAGGAGAATCGATGTTTTGAAGGATTTCAGTTTAGGTGTCTAATTTCTATTTGCCATATCTTCAGGAAACATCACACAGATGTATTTCTTAGATGTGCCTTACTTACACGATCAATACTATTGAGCCAAAATTTTTAGAGCAAAATATGGTAAAAGAATGGATACCGCTCACACGACTCAATAGTATTGAACAATATAGTGTCACTTGCGATCTTACTTTGAACAAGGACAAATCTATAACAAAAAATTTGTTAAAAAATTATTTTGTATAGTATGAAGCAAATAAAGTATATGAATAAAGTTTCATTAAGATATGTCTTTTAATTCAATGAAAAATTAACTTTTGGAAAAAAGAATTTTTTTTTTCAATTTGACGGTGCTATGTGCCCTTAATTGCATTGACTGTGGCACTGAAGTGAAAGAAAATAAAAAGATTGAGAAAAGTGTAGGTGAAGTGTTGGTTGGAAATTCATTCTACTCATGGACATACAAATCTAATCAGAGAACTCATTCAACAGCGGGAGGATTACCGCAATTTTTTTTGCGAATGGATGAACAAATATTTCAGCAGTTGCAGCAATGCAATTAGCATTGATTTTACCACTAACAAAAAAGCAAGATACAGTGGTGAGGGAGGCTATTTTAACAGAGACCAGCTTCATCTTACTTGCTGCAAAAACTATCAGTGAAATAGTTCAAGTAACGTGTAATGCACTGTGTTTCTCTTTGTACGTGAAAATGCACATTGAAACCATATAAACTTATTGACAGGCCTCAATAAAAATTAAATCAATTAAATTTTCTTCAATATTTCTTCTATGAATATTATTATCCCGATATACCTGCTCTTTTATCATTTATGGCTCTTTTTAACAGTGCCAAGCCGTACTCTCAGTACGTTATTCGCTGCGCATTTCATTAAGTCTAGTCGAACGAAAGCTTTTGTTCCCAGACTATGCTGTGCTTTTTTTCAGGCCCTGCACTGCAAAAAATCAGCCATAAATGATGAGCTATGATCATCTCATCAGTTTCGCCACTAATAGAAGAGGATACAGTGATTAAGGAATTTGTTTCACCGGTAAATATATTAACTGTCACTCTGCTATTTCTAGCACCACCACCAGCTTCAAAAATTTGACGGTGTCATTTTTCATTGCTGCCACAACCATTAATGAAATACATAGTTCAAAATACCTGTAATGCACTGTGTGTGTCCCAAAGATTAAATTAACGCAACAAAACAATACAGCTCTTAGAATCATAAGAAAATTATTGTACTATTCGTTAATGTAAAAAACAATCATAAGTTAAAATACTTAATATAATGCTATAAATTATACATATACAAAAACTTATTGAAAAAAAGGAAAATAACAAGCTGCTGATGTGTCTAGGTTTCGATATGCTAACGAATTAAATAGCTGGTCTGATCTCTGGCGTAAATCTCCCTGTGTGCAGAATATTGCGTGCTAGCCCCACGCTTAATCACATATTCTTCGATTGAGTGCAGCTTGCATTGTTAATCCATCTCACCCGAAGTAAAACCAAAGTAGAGCAGTTT
This sequence comes from Nemotelus nigrinus, assembly GCA_947369275.1. Taxonomy (NCBI): domain Eukaryota; kingdom Metazoa; phylum Arthropoda; class Insecta; order Diptera; family Stratiomyidae; genus Nemotelus; species Nemotelus nigrinus. The sequence goes on from OX376372.1 coordinate 74,895,508, forward strand.
TCAGTATATATATTTATAGAGTTTTAGTGTACAAATGATTAAGGCTTGACATATTAAATTACATGTGTACATTCTGCATTTTATATTGATTTTTCTATCAGTCCATACAACTGCTTGCGAAAGACTGGCATATATTGCTCAGTAGCAGGCATACCTCATTTACTCTATGCAGACGATCTCAAACTTTATCAGACTATTGAATCGAAATCGGATGCCCCCTTTCTCCAATCCAAGCTTAATTCACTTGATCAGTGGTGCAATATAAACAAGCTCTCTCTCAATATCAAGAAATGCCAAGTTATTAGTTTTTCCAGGAAATGCACGGTCACACACAATACGTACTTCCTCGGCAATAATATGCTAACCCGAGTTGATAACATTGCTGACCTCGGTGTTATCTTAGATGAAAAACTCCGCTTCACCTTACACTTTCTTTCTCGTGCGAACAAACAGCTAGGTTTCATCAAAAGACGTGCCAAAGAATTCCGTTGTCTGTGGGTCACAAGATCCTTATACACTTCACTTGTACGTCCTATTCTCGAATACGCTTGCATTAGCTGGAATCCCGCTTTTGAAACCCACAGTGACAGACTCGAGTCAATACAAAAACAATTTTTACTTTTCGCCTTGAGAGAACTGTACAACCCTTATGATTTTAATAGCCTACCCCCTTATGAGTTTCGACTGGGTCATTTAAACCTATCGACACTAGCCTCCAGAAGAATGATGATATCGGCCTGCTTCACATTCGATGTCATTAGAGGCGCTATTAATGTAGAATTCCTGAATAGTAAAATTTCGATAAATATCCCTGTGAGGAACACCAGGTCCAATCGTTTCCTAAAAGAATATTCACATTCGACGATATATGCAGCAAATGAGCCAATAAATAGATGCTGCAGAATATTCAACAGCATAAGTTATTTATATTCCCCTACGATTTCCAAATCATCCTTTAAATCCTCTCTTTTGCATGCCATCCATACCCTTAAACCTTAAGCCATAGCTTATATGTCAATGTTTTTATTTATTGATTGTTATTTATTAATCATTTTGTTACTTTTTTCATTTGTTTGTTACTTATTTAACTTGTTTGTTTTTACTTTTTACTTGACTTTACTTTTCCATTTTATTTTTAATTTGTTATTTTTTATCTGATTTTGTACCTTGTTTGGTGAATAAATAAAATAAATATACTCCTTAAGTATCTCCTAGATGGTCAATATTATTGATCAATATGCATTAATCAATAAATATTGAAGGGCTATATTGATCGTTTAGGAGAGTTTCAAACATATTGATAGCATATTGAAGTATATTGATGAAAATCTATATTGAAGTGTATTGATGCTCATATTTCCGTTTATGAGGCATATTGATCAATATTGGCATCATTCTTGTCTGAGATATCGAAATGTAACCACCTACGTGATGGCCGATGCAAGCGAAATGTCCCAGTGACAACGTTTCTATAATAATTTGTTGCAACGTTTGTGGAGCAATATCACACGTAAACTTCAAATCTTCTAAATCCATGCCAGAAGCTATATATCTGAATGTAATGGAAAGCCGTTGTCTTGCCGGAATTGCTTTATGCATCACTGTATCATGTTTTTCAATTTTAGGAATAATTCGTCGTCGTAGCACTACAGCCCCTCTCGGGCCTTGGCTTTTTAGGAATAATTAGCTCATATAAATTATCAAAGGCCGCTTCATCAATTCAGAAGAAAATTTTTATAAGCCTCTGGTTCTGTAACACTAAGATAGTTCAGCAAACGTTCGTGAGTAAAACGATCTATCAGCTTGCACCATTCTTTGGACCAGCGTCCTTATCTTTACTTGTTTGGTTTTTTCATTTCACACACAGCCAAAGTCAAGGCAGAGCAGCTAAATCTCTATGGGACACTATTGTTTGATATTGAGAAAAACAGGTGAAAAAAATAAAAACTCGCACAACAGATCGCGCATTTTCCAAGCACAACCAACAGCCTACACTCAACGAATGTCCAGGCATCGTATTGATAGCACGCATATTGAAGCAATTGTATTTATTGTATTTATATATTAGGTCTGTTCCCGTACTACAATTAATTGCGATTAATTGCAATGAAGCCATTTTTGATAAGCTGCTTTGATAAGCTTTAGAGACGATATACGTTGTCTAGGCTAATTTATAAACACGAAGGGAACCATATTCACAAATTGATAACCTTTATGAGTAAATGGTAGCGATGGATATAAGTCGCAGATGTTAAAATGTATCGCAACTAACGTGAATCAAAAATTTCAATTCCAACTGCAAGTGGTCACATCAGTCAAGTATGCACTGTGAGCTGGTGTCTGATGAGAATCAGTGCACACTGTCGAAACCACTTAATCAAAAAGAAAATTATTTTTTAATCATCCCAGAAAAACAATTCTACTTCGATTTAATTCTCTTCAATAATTTTTCCACCTATATTATTGTTCCAATACACATCTCAGACGATCAATATATTGACGAATATCGATATTGCAACAATAATATTAACCGTATAAGGGGGCTCTTACGCGATTAATACTATTGAAGCAATATATAGTAAAAAATGAATACTCCTAATATTACTCAATAATATATACAAGTAATTATTGATAAATAATACTTCATAAATCTTGTAATCACGTTTGATTACTATCAATTTCACACAACTTTCACATATTCTACTCAATAGATGGGTTTTTTGCATCCAGAGTAGTGCAGAATAGCGGAAATGCACGCGGAACAACAACAACATCCAGAGTACGAACACTTGTTAAATCAGTGGAGTTCGTAATCGTGCACTCTGTGGAACGTATTTCGATAAGTTATGTCAACTGAAATAGTTGGCTGGAACGATAAATTCAACAAAATTTTCCTGTCAATCTAGCAACCAGGAAACACTAAAGCTGTGTTTAATGAGCTGCTCTAGGTTGAGCTAGGTTGAAATATCTCAACAAAATGTGTTTAATGAGCAATTCGGCTGCTCTAACTTGCCCGAAGTTGCTCTGATTTGTGTTTCATGAGTCTGCTCTAAGTTGAACTAAGGCACTTTAAAGCACGATTTTTACTCTACTTTTTTTGGTAGAGCAAGTTCGGGCAAGCAACCAGCTGTTTTCCAACTGCCAAGGAACCGACTTTCAACAAAAAATTGTTACTGAAGTGCAGTTTTTTGTTAGTGAAATGACAGGTTGACCTTCTGACAAGTAATGAATTTTGAGAATTGCCTCTCAGCTGCTCCCACTGGCTCGATTTTTTTCTGCCTCTCAACTGCTCTGGTTTGCTCGACTTTTTTTGACAGCCGCGCTACTATAACTTGCCTTGAGATGCTCTGCTTTTTTTCGTGCTCATTAAACACAGCTTAAAACGGATGAATATGATTAAAAAAACAATTCTGTCAAAAGATTTATCATTCTATGAGTCGGAATAGTCTTGAATTACGTTTTAAAAATAAATTAACCTGATTCTAATTTTCTAGGTACACATTTGTTGTTTCGAAATTTGAATTTTGAATCGACAAATGTCTAACAAACAAACTGCTGCCAACAAAGTTAAGCTTGTCGCACACTATTCCGTCACGACACAACACGCCATAGAAAAATATCGTACGACAGTCGGTAGACCACCGCACACTATACCGAATCGACCGACACATCATTTTGTGAAAAGTGTTCAGAAAATGCATTATGTTTAATGCAATGAAAAATTTGTATTGTTAAAAATTAAAAGAAATAAAACTGAAATTAATAGTAATTTCTTTCCATCTATTTTTCTTCTTATGTGTTTTGCCGTAACTTTTTGAGCTTATTTCATACAATTCTTTCTACAGGGTGGCGTAAAAGTTTTTGCTCTTCGATATGAAAAATCAACCCGAATAAATTAATGGGGAAAAGCTCTTTCAAAATGTTGAGACCCTCTTCCATTTTTCTTAAACCTACAAAGCTTTAATGAATTTTTTAATAGAGGTAAAGTAAAAATTTCAGTGATGATACCAAAATAATGGCTGTTGTTTTTGAGTCGGTAAAACCGGTATCGAAATTCGAAGAGGATTAAAATAAAGACCTTTTGTTTATACCTGAAAAACTTTGGAAAAACGGATCGAACTGATAATAACGGTAAATAATCAAATTTATGTGAAAGTTTCAGAAAACGAATTTTAGACTGCACTGAAAACGAAACAGGGCATACTTTATATTAACTATATACTATGTTACTTTAAGTGTGTAAAATGTTGTGCAGGAAATATTAAGGCCATAAACTTTTGCGCCACCCAGTAGTTTCTGGCCAAAATTTTACCTCATCCATTACCAATTCGATATTTTTTTTAAATATCAAACTGCCGAACGACCACTGATGCTTATCATAAATTGTTCAGAGAATACATTATGATTAATACAATGAAAAGAGTGTAATGCGAAACATTTAAAAAAAATTAAAATTTTCTCTCAATTAAAATTGAATTTTTTTTCCTTCTTTTGCCATTTATCGTAATTTTTTTAATTTATTCCGTACAGCTCTTTCTATTTTCTGGCCAAAAAATTTTACTTCATCCATTTCCAATTCGCTATTTTTTTTTTAAATATCAAACTGCCGAACGACAACTGACTGTACAATGTGCAGCTGTGGCCGTAGCCCGCAGCGCAGCCAGGAGCTGTCAAAAAGTTAAAAGCACAGGATTGCATTGAACCAGTTACAATGCGTAGCCACGACGACGAGGTCGTGGCCGAAGTTAACCAACATTCTACTTTTTCGTCGTCGTTGTAGCACTACAGCCCCTCTCGGACCTTGGCTTCTCGCAGGTGACGCCTACAGTTGTCTCGGTCCAATGACCGCGTCCTCCAATTTCGAAAACCGAGCAGCTTTTCGCAGTCTTCGTCGACAGAGTCAGACCAGCGTTTTCTGGGTTTTCCCACTGGTTTTCGACCCTCGGCCCTTCCGTCGAATACCTTCTTAGGTACTCGATGCTCGTCCATTCGTTGCACGTGACCAGCCCATTGCAGCTTCCGCAGTTTGATTATTGTATCAACCTCTGGCTCATCAAAAACCTCGCACAACTCGTGGCTGTACCTTATGCGCCATTGGCCGCACTCTTGTTTAGCTCCAATTATTCGCCTGAGGACCCGTCTTCCGAAGGCGTTCAGCATATTTGCGGATGCTTGGGTAAGAGTCCAAGTTTCACATCCGTAGCACAACACAGATCTGATTATTGATTTGTACACTTGGAGCTTCGTCTTCCTGTGTATGCAGCTGGTCCTCAGTAGGGCCAGAACGGAGTTTTATTAGCGAGCTGTATTCTCCGTTTAATTTTATCAGTTTCACTGCCTTTCATCCACATTCTCTAAATTATATTCGTCCAGAATTATATTTCGTCTAATGGAGGTCTTCTTTCTTGTTTGCGTCATGATTTTTGTTTTCGTCTGATTTATCTTCAGGCCTACTTCTTTGGCTTCCTGGTCAAGTTTCAACAGGAGTTCTTTGGTAGATGTGAAGTAACGTGACAAGATGTTAATGTCATCCGCGTAGGCCACTAATTGGTTCAACTTATACCTACTCCCTGTGTCGACAGGAAGCTTCCTTATTACGTACTCAAGTGCTAGGTTGAACAGCAGAGGGGCCAACCCATCGCCTTGCTTTAGTACGACATTTGTGTCAAAGGCGTCAGTCAGACTGTTGTTGATTCTGACTTGTGATGCTGTCGACGTCATCGTCATTTTGGTCAGTCGGACTAGTTTTGCCGGGATGCCGAAGTATAGCATTATTTTGTACAGTACGTTTCGGTCAATACTGTCATATGCTTGTTTAAAATCCACGAAAATATGGTGGACGTCGATGTTAAATTCCCAGCATTTTTCGAGCACTTGTTTGACTGATCCGTAGAGCTGATCCGTAGTTGATCGACCAGACCTAAAGCCTCCTTGGTACTCCCCAAAGACATTTTCAGCGTATACATTTATTTTATTTTTTAATATTTTCGTCAGTATCTTATAGGGCGTACAAAGTAGCGATATGCCTCTGTAGTTTTCGCATCGAAGTTTGTCTCCTTTTTTGTGGATAGGGCATATGAAGGATTTGCACCACTCCTGCGTTATTTTTTCTTGACCCCAGATGTGCTGGATCAATTTGTGGATGGCATTTATAGGGCAGCTTCCACCGTACTTGATTAGCTCAACCGGAATCTCGTCAATGCCCGGCGCTTTATTGTTTTTCTGGTTTTTTATGGCAGAATTGACCTCTTCCAGCGTTGGAGGTGCTATCGAGACTTCGTCAGAGACGTCTATCGGCTCTGATATTATTGAGCCCTGTGCAGGATTAAGGAGTTCTTTGAAATAGCAGGCCCACCTCTCCTTAATCTGGTTATCTTTGGCTATGATATTGCCGATTTCGTCTTTACAGAATGTCGTCTTGGGCTGGTATCCGCGTCTTAAACATTTCACTACCTTGTAAGCTTGCCTAGTTTTATTGCTCGCCAGATTTTCGTCAATGCTCTTTAATTGTTTGTCATAATATTTTCGTTTTTACATCTAATGATCTTATTTGCTACTCGTCGGAGGTTTTCATATTTTTCTCTCTTCGTCCTGGTGTTCCTTTCAAGGAACTGTTTATATGCCTGATTTTTCTTGTTCAACGCATCCTGGCATTCGTTGTCAAACCAGTTGTTTCTTTTGCGCCGAGCTTCATACCCAACCACTTGTTCTGCAGCGGCTTTGATTGCTATCCATCCAGACCTCATCAACCGGCTTCATTGTGTTATTTTATAGGATGGTACTTATTGCCTGGCTACAAATTTGACAAGTCGTATATGACATGTTGTGGTTATGGAATTTTGAGGAACTACTGGCGGATATGGAAGTTTTGAATCATTCAATGAGTAAACAGTGCAAAGAAACGATTAAAGCTTTTCAAATTCTTGCTTTGGTCTCTTTAATCAACGAAACATTTAAAGCCAATCAAACTTTGGCGGGTATCAGCTTCGAATGTAAGCTTCATCATTGTGTTTGAAATTAGCTACAGTGCCTGGCTGCAGCACAGGCAGCAGCGTAGATGACAGCGTCGGCGGCAGATTACAGCTGCACATTGTGTTTCAGCAGTGATGCTTATCATAAAATCTATGAAGCTATATGAAAGCCCGCACACTTAACCAACACGGCACATCACAACGTCGTATAACATTTGTCGGATTGGATTGAATTCAAACATCGCAAACGACAAAAATATATCCCTGACGTTTCTTGTCGTGACGTGTTGGTCAAGTGTGCGGGCGTTCATAAAATTACATGCAATTGATTCTCACAGATTTTTGTCGTGTCGTGTTGTGACGTGTCGTGGCGGAATAGTGTGCGACAAGCTTAAGAATGAAATAAACTTGCATGCTACCCTGGATCGTTTTTGTATGCATGCCGGATAATTATTTAATACTGGACGAAAAAAAAACGCAATTAATATGCTCTATACACGTGACACGACACTAGCCCAATATATTGACAGCCATTCAATAAACAATAAATCGATCTAGTTTTCTGCAATATTTTTCAGCGTCAATAATTGTGTTTATTGACTCCGAAAAAAGAACAGATCATATCAAGGCAAGTAAAACCAGACCAGCTGTCAAAAAAAGTTGAGCAAGTTAGTGGGTGTCTCGACCTGCATATGTTATGTCTACGAAATGTCTCGTGGGGATACCAAATATTATGACATTTTTTATGTCTACCTTTGATGTGTAGTGTAGTCTAATGGGTAGAGCCTGGCTCTTAGTGTGTGGGGTCCCAGGTTCGAATCCAGATTCGGACGAGGGACCGCGCACTTTGCTTCGAGTTTACCTGAGTTAAATTAAGGTAGAGTGAGTCGTGGAACTAATCACTCCACGCTCGTATTCATCATCTTGAATGTAAATTTGTGAATAAAGTTCTCTACCAGCTTCAACTACTAGAACCAGCAAGGGTTAACGTAGGATTACTTTACTTTATGTAAAACGATAAATTTCAGATTAGCTTCAAAATTGCAATCGATGTTACGGATGTGGTGACTTACCTCACCTTGACAATGTGCTAACTACGACTGAATGTATTCGCTATAAACCCGAAAGCTTGGTAACGGATCTGGGCTGGTAGCTCAAGTGAAGATTTACCAAAGGCATTCAGGATCCAATACTTGACTGTGCTCGGATCCAGAGCCTAACGAGCCGTGGTTTACAGAGTAGAGACCTGTTAGCAAAGTTAGCCGGTTCAGCGCACTGTAAAAGCCTACAAAACCCGCCTGACGATCCCAACAGGAGAGGTACGTTCCTATGGGATCAAGGTCCTTGCCAGTGGTCTTAAGAAAGAATTAGAGAATCAATATCTATGGATCTAACCAAAGATACAAACGAAACCGATGTTCTTTCCAGCACTTCTGGAAGGATGTCACTTGTAGAGAACCCGTCCCAAAGGAGCTCGAAGGTGAAGCGATAACCAAGCAAAGAAATTCCAAATTTCTTAAAAAATTGAAATTGAGAATTGAAAAACTGCGGGTCCTAGTGATGTTATCAACATCATCATATGTTCATCAACATAAACTACAGAAGCAGGTACTTTTAGGATTTTAATTTCAAAATAATAATACAGGTAATAAACCTACATCACCAGGGACAGAATTGAAATCAAACTGGCAACTCTTCATATTATGCAAAGTGTCCCGAGCTGGTGAGTGTCTGACCTACCATCGCTATTGTATCTCTAATGATTAATTATGCTGGTCGCTCTGAAATCTTACCCAAAAGAGTTCAGGTGTTACAGGATGCCGAAAACTGTTATGGGTATACGTATCACATAAGCAAACTAATATACATAGACAGGAACGCACAAGAACAGACGGAAGGATGATGGCGATGCAAGACGGACACACGGGTCCCCTCGATCGTTTATTTAACAGATCTACACTCACCAGATAGGCTGATTCGTACCCGTAGAATTTCAGGATATGCTACCGTTTTCCAGTGAGAAGTATATGCCATACACACGCTAAGTATACTCTTATCCAAGTTATGTGGGTGGCAGGGTATAGCAGTGGCAGGGTATAGCGGTGCCACCGGCAACGAAAACACATACGAGATGGTACATGAGCCAGGAATCTCCCCTGTGTAATTTTTTCGGGATCCCGAATTTTTTATCGGGACTCCCGAGATTTCGAGATTGATAAAATTCAACCCATTTTGAGAATTCGAAAAGTTCCGTCATAACGACATGAGCGAACAACCCAGAATTTAATACTAAAAGAAATATCGTTTTATGAAAACGGAAGCGCTAAGGGCTCATTATTACAACTGGCGTATGATTACCTGCTTAATATCCCACCAAAAAGTGTAGAACCCGAAATATCTTTTCCAGCAGCTGGATATATGGGCAGCAAAATCACGTCTAGTTTAAATTTTGAAACTCTTGACGAATTATGTTTATTAAGAGCATACTTTCAAAACGAATCAACAGTTTGGACCAATCTATATTATTACTTATCACTTGTTTCATTGAAGAGCAATATTATTTTGTAATTGATATGTAAACAACTAAAAAGAATAATCTATTTTTATATTATCGTAGCATCCGTTATGCTGATTAAATTTCAGTTCGCTTTTAACTAATTTTGTAATTAACTATAATGACCAAATAAGGAGAAATTATTGGACAAGAAGATAAGAAGAAATTAGATCATAAGATTAAATTAGATGCAATTATAGATTAACGTTTTACTTGCTTGCATCCATGTAAATATGTGCACAAATTTAACATTATAATTAACTTAACTTCCGGTTTTATGTATATATATTTGAAATAAAGCTTTAATTGAGTACGAATAAGCCAATATATCTGTTTAAATTCTCTTAATACAGTTCTTTTATAAAATCCCGAAATCATCACTTCTCTTTTTCAAAGTCACGTCAAGCAGGGATGAATAAATACTTCAAGAATGTGATTGATGATAGGAATACGAACGATTAGTTAATGCTGTCTAGAATGATGTAACATACCTGTTGCGATAGCCTTAAGTGTTCCAACAACGACGATATGCTACCACTCACTTCGGTCTCACTAGGCAGTGACCTGTTCAAGAAAGTTGCATATTGCGAAAGACTAACAACTGGACTAGAACTAGTAACCGACCCTTCCGTTGCCGGTTGTGTTGTAGCTGAAGTTGTGGCCGCAATGTTGTGGTCGATAACGATGATGCCGCCTGGGTGTTCAGCTAAACTTTGTTGTGGAGGTCTATTTTCTTCGACTTGTTCAACATCAGATTCATTCGTTTCCTCTTGTTCCTACAACAAAAAATCAGCGTTACTTATCAAATATTGCGTTATTTTAACCACCATTTGATTTGATACCTCTTCAGGACAGAGCTCGTATGCTAACGTTAATGTGTTCTTAGCGGACTGCGATCTCTCTAGCATATACCCGTTCGTGTTATCATTACTCTGTGCCGGCGGCGACCACGAACTGAAGTTGTACTGGTTGGCAATGCCACGCTGTCTTTCGAGTTCGTCCTGAAGCCATTCGACAGCCAACGTCCAATTGCGAGCAATATGATGATTTGTGTTCAACATTGCCAGAGCAACTTGACTTCTTCGGAATAACTGAACCAAGCACTTTATTATTTGGTATGCGCGTTTTTGGTAATGTGTTTTCGCTCTTTGAATTGTTTCTAGTAGGCCCTCTCGCTCTTCAGCAACACCCATGAGGGCGTTATGTATCCTATGATTTTGCCAAGAATCCTCCATCAACAAGATGTTCAACAGAAGTTCGGTATGATGCCGCATATCATGCCAGTATGCCGCGAATCCACATTGCCACAATAACTCAGTTAGAACGGATCGTGAGAAATGAGGATTTTCCCAGCTGCAGTACTGAAGCGCCTTCAGTGCATCTTCTCCGACGTTTGTATCTTCGATTAGCTTTTTAATATAGCTGCACGTTTCAAAATTGTTTTTTTAGCTTCTGCCAAGGCTGAATTTTACTAATCTTACCTTGTTCTACCGTAAAGGTACTCTGTGGCTTCAGGAGATAATGGAACCAAACTTTCATATGGAACATTTGGATCCTTGTAGATGTTCGGGAGCGGTCGCGAATTAGCGTTTGAGCTCTGACATCTAGACGAAACATCACTGCAACGAATCAAATGTGACACAACTTGGTGAAGTTTTGAAAGCTCTGGGTATTGGTATTTGATTGGCGGTCCAGGACCTTCATCCAAAGCCACTTGCATAAATATTGCCGGAACATTTAGCTAAAGGAAACATAGTTTTAATATCTTCCGTTTTGATATTAGAACAATAAGTTACTTTTAATAACTGATGTTTTTCCTGTATTCCTAATCCATCGTACATGCTAAATAAACCGAAGTAATGCGGTAAATGTTTTCCATGATCCGGTACTTCATTGTTTAGCAAATGCAGAACGCGTATCAAAATCTGCTCACTTAAGTTAGTTCCGTCGAAACCAGCCAGCGGTTCATCGTTACTAGCAAAATGGCAGAAGAAAACAACTAGCTTTACGAATACGGTTCGAACTTCTGGCGACGGCGCCGCGAGAATGTATTCACCCAGACGACTCGGCGGACTTAGCAGAGTATTCTGTGCGAACCACGTACGCACGACCGACGAATGCCGGATGTGATGCGAAAGTGTTTCATACCTTTCAAAAAAAAAAAAAGAGATCTTGTAGAGAACAGTATCAAAGTGAAAATGAAACAATGTGGCATAAAAAAAATAATTTAGCACGACCAATTTGTGATGCTTACCAATCAATTGCTGGTCCCCGTAATGACTTTTTCGTTCTAAATCCAGAATGGAATAAAAATTGCGAAGCCAATTGTACACCCAGGAGTGATAGCTCTTCCAGTTGCCTTGTCTGTGATTTTAGTCATTGAAGTATTATTTTAGAGGCATCGACAAATTTGTTACTTACCAGTTTCTCGCCCCTAGTCGGCGGTACACTACACGTCACCAATTTACGAATGAAATTGAAGAATTCTGTCGAAAATAGGCTTCTTGAATGAAGGAAGCGAATATTTTGTGTCCTACGAAATTTAGGATTTGTTAAATAAATGCTTAGCCTGCAAGCTGAATTTAATACCTGACGCTTTTTTCGATAGGCTTTGGCATGGGAAGAACACAATTCCGACTCTCCGACAAGGATAATTGTTCAATGCAGGGATTCGACGGAACTTGTTTGTGGTCACAACGAGTGTAAAAAAGCATGTATGCATTCCACCACCGCTTCTGACGCCTGTATTGCATTCGCTTCAAGTTGTTATCGTACACTTCGCCCATGTAATCGCCTCCGAAACACTGTGCCTTCATCTCTTCGTCTTCGTGCATCTTGCATTCGCTCACTTCACCATCATCAAATTTATACCATTGTTCTTTGCTTGAGTTCGGATCTCTGCCCAAAATTTACAGTAAATGTCGTCTTAAAGTAAATTTATTTTAAAGCCGAAAACTAGTACCTATGCAGTATGTAACTAAAATAATGTCCACCAGAAGCCTGGCCACTGTGAACAACTATGCCAGTAAGTTCGTATTTGGTTGTTGATGGTTGGTCTTCTGAACTATCATCGATTTCAATGACTTCACCCTCCAACTTCGCCAAGCCAGACACTAAAATTTCAATATTCTCATATTCATCAATTGCGTAAGATTACTTTCTACTACTTATGAACTCAAAAACAAATTAGAAATTCAAAATAATAGCGGTCTGTTTATATCTTACCTGTATATGGTTCCATATCTAAAACCCTAGGAAATTCAAAATAATCGTTAAATTTTATAGCACAAACTCGTTCGTAGTCATATTCAAATCTCTTAAGTTGTATCGCTAATACAGGTGGAAGTTTACGAACACAAAGTCGCTTAACGGTGACCACCTAAAATATTAAAAAATATACCACAAGTTGCATTTGAGATTATCCTTAATAAGAAAGCGTACCTTTTTATCACATTTATCACAGTGGTATGCATCTGCCCCTTCCAACAATTCGCCCTTAACATACTGCTCCAAAGACTCTGTTAAAGAGCTATGATTCCTAATATCAACACTAAATACACTAAATGGCTCCTCTTTGGAATATCTATGCGGGCATTCTTGACATATTTTTTGATCACTAAAACATCCGCCTAGCGTAGCGCCCATTAATTGATTATGCCCTAAAGCCTTCAAGCCTTCATCTAAACTTTCAAATAATGACATAAAGAACTCGACAGCATCTTGCTGTTCCCGTAAATTGACCGGTTCACCTTGTAACCTAAAATCGAAACAATTACCATCTTTATGACTCCCCTAATTCCATTTGCTAACTTACTTAAAATGAGTCCACAATCCACGAGGAACATAATATTGCAAAGCGCTGTGTCCCAGATGCGAAAATATCGCTTGAACGTATTTCAAAATGCCAACATGATAATTTTTCCGACTTTCATCCGAGCATTGTGCATCATTTAGCACGCAATCAGATTCGCCGCTGAAGTCCTCGTCGTTGTCAACGGCCGCTCCTTCAGCCGATAGAATTCCCAAACGGACCGAGGGAACCATATACAGTTGTTGCAGAACGGAGTTCATATAACATGTTGCCCCAGCATTTTTCAGCCCACAGAATCCTTTCGATGGTCTGGGTCCGACTGGCGGTAAATACTCCCACTCCCGTAGTGGCTCATTATCAACTGCAATACAAGGTACAGATACAATTAATTAAAACTAAATCTATGCGCCACAGCTCTGAAACTCATAAGCAAATGCATCGAAACCTACCTGAACAAAACATGTCTATAATCGTTTCCACCAGCAGTTTCATATTCGGAACACAGTTTTGGCAAAGGGCTACTAATAAATCACATGCCGCGGCGACTGTATGTGGTGTCCTGCAAACAGGCGGTGGTGCGCTGATATCTTTCAGTTGCCCGTTACGACGCAGTTCTAGGTACTGACGTGACGCGGGAAACAAGAAATCATCAATGATTTCCTGAATTAGCTCCTTCAGCTGTGCCTTCGACTCGGGCATAAGGAAAAACATAAGTTCTTTAGCCAAACCCAGGTGTCCTTCGAGAAGCTCTTCGTGCACCTGAATGTCGCCCGTTTGTTTCACGTTTTCCCTAACGGTTCGAAGCCAATTGATTTCTTGAGACAATAATCCATCGTTGCAGTTCAAAGGCCAGTTCCATACGCATCCATAGCTTAGAGTCCGACACAGAAGTTGGAAGAACTCGGCGCACGTGTTAGCATTCTGTGGGACCAGAGACAGTAACGACGACACAAGCAGACGAACCATGAATCCGAAAGGTCTCCTGTCCGCTGCACAGTAAGTGCAACTTAAAAATAACTGCTCAGATGCCACTTGACGCACATGGCGTGATGGGCTTGTCAATACCAGGGATGTGATGAATTTCGGCCAAATTATATCTTTACTGAGTGCTTCGTTAGCCTTGGGATTCAAAACTAGGCTTATAGTCAGTACCTCAAGGGCTTCTTTGCAAACAGCAAAATCGTGTGACTCTGAAACTCCAGTTTCTTCACTAAAGTCATTTTTAGTACCTAGTAGCTGCAGGTTGCCAGACGAAGCAGCCCATGCAAGATGCACAATTGCTTTTATAGTCGGAAGATCCGGACAAGACCACTGCAGTGCACTTGAAAACAACATCCGACACCGCCCACCTTCAGGGCTCGCTGACAACATCTCGGCGGCTAGATTTTCCGCCAACTTCGCAGAGATCATGCGTAGAGTGTATTCCGAGCCCCCCGGGATGGAAGTTAGCACTTGTTTTAGTATTTCCACCTGTGAACGGCCGTCGCCATCGAAATCTGGTGACAACGGCTCATCACCGACTCTGCTCAAAACGCTACCAACGACGTACAAGAAAAATTTCACTAAGCGCAGTACGCATTGGAATGCAGCTCGTTTCGTGTGCATGTCTGCATTTGGTAAAAAGTTGTTCTTAGTTAAAAGCTCGAGAATAAAATGGGCCACTCCCGAATGCAACCACGCCAACTGCATGTGAAGTGTCATGTCGCACAAAGGTTCTATAGCTGGCATTAAAATTGCATGCAAAACCTCTAAATTGTATAACACCTGCGCGGAACTGGCATGCAGAAACATCGTTTCTGGCGTTGGAGTCTGAGTTTGTGTTTGGTTGCCCTGCTGTGTAGATTGTGTTGATGGTTGTTGGTCCACTAATTCTGCTGCGACACGCACACGACACATAGTTTGCAGCTGTCGTATGGTAAATTTGTCCAGCGGTAGAAGCTGCAGAAGCACTCTAGTGCTATCTCGCAATGGCCCATGCTTTAAGTCGCTGCCCATTTGGTATAACTTGAGGAAAAATTCTGTGTACTGAGGCTTTTGAGAAATTATAACACCCGGAAGAGTAGATTCCGATTCTGGCCGAAGCATATCCGGGCATGGTCGGGGTGGCGATCCTGTGCTGCTATCGCTCGAGCTATCCGGACTACTTGCTAGCCCGACACCGACCTGAGTCAACTTCACGGTAAGCATCATTTTGTCGCGAATGGCATATTGCGAAAGTGCATTACGATCATCAGTTATTTCGATCAGCTCGCCATTGTTGTAGTAAAGATCCACCTTGATGTTCGAGATGGGTGTTCCTTTAATACGTTTAAGTAAGTTTCGTTTGAAGGCAGCTACTGTTTCATTACTGTGTGTCGTTACTTCGATGTCGTCGATTGGTCTCCCTACATTTTGAAACCGAATATACAAGCTCATGAACTTGCCGCGAACTGCGCGACTCAGTGGCAACTTGAAACGATCCCCTGTAAATGTCCTATCACACTCCTTAATGTATTCTTGTAACACTTTCACTATGCGGCACATTCTCTCCGCTTCACAAATACGAAGCTGCATATCCTTACTGCCCGTTTCGCTGGTTATTGTGGTATCGAGCGTTTTACTTAAAACGACTATCGTATCGTAATGACTTTTAAGTCGATCACAACATTCACCAATGAACATCTCGTGAAAGTCACAAATATTTGCTTGCAATCGTGGACCAAGTGCAGTTGAAACTTCTTTCAGAAGGTCTATAGCCTTGCTCGCAATCTCCTCGCCACCTGTTGTTATTACTCGCCACAAGTATTCCTTCCCAATTAGATCTTCGTTGTCCAGAACATATCCACGATGGATTGCCTTCAACTTATCCTCCTTTGAATTTACGGCTTTGAAGAAACGTTCGAAGCACTTTATGCCACTTTCTGTTAAGAGCTGCGGGTCTAATTGAAGAAGGTCGTTTTCGAAGAAGTCTTTATTTATGCCCGGATCTAGGTCAGGTTCTTCACCCATTAATTTGCCGAACCAACGAAAGCATTCTTCTCGATCGCTAGGAAACACAGCTGTCACGGCTAAGCAGTGCCAGATTTGCTTTGCTTGATCAGCACACAGCCACAATTGACCGTCCTTCAGTAAGAACTTCAAAAAGTCCAGTCGCTCTTGAATTTGCTGTGTGTGATGATATCGGCCGTCAATGCAGATGGTGTTCGGGGTCAGTTCCGGATTGTCGCGAACCATCGCACGAATCTTCTCCATATAAGCTGTAAGACTATTTGTTACCAATATGACAAGCGAATGATCGTTCTGGAGACGTTCAATAATTTGCTGCCTATTCAGTGCTTGATGTGCTCTGGGCACGTGATTTGGGGTTGCTTCGTATAAACAACATATTTCTCGTATCAGTCTTAGGGCCGGCAAAGCCCAAGTGTCACCCGATTTTAGTTCTTCAACACATTTATCGAGCCAAACGGTCTTTTGCGCATCCCTTTCTTGTGAACAACTATAGTCCAAAATCTTCACGTGAGCTGCCAATGCTTGGTCAAGGACTTCTGGTGGCACTTCTGCGCTATGAGCTAAGGTCCAGAACAACTTCAAAACCTTATGAGCCATAACTCCATTCTTATCATCCTCTGCTAAGCGTCTTATTAACTCCAGCAAGCGTTCTCGTTGTCTTTTGTTTGCGGTTGTCATACTCGCTTGAAAGCAATCAAACAAGTGATCCAGCTGTTCTGGATTAAAGTCCCATGCCAGTTTCGCGAGAAGGTCGTGAACATTTTTTACAATAGCTTCGTGTTTGCCAGCTTGGGCTCGCCATACAGCGTCTAAATCGTCTAATGTTAAGGCCCGTTCTTTAATTAAAAAACGAATAATTTTCTCCAGTTTTTCTACATATTGGGGCTGATGCAGAGAATCCTTCAGAACTATGCCTAAAACATCAGTCTCCTTTATCCAAGCAGCCATCCGTTCGGCTGTGAGCCAATCCATTTCATCATCGGGAAGGCAATGAGCTAGTTGCGGTGTTCGATGCGAATAGTAAGAAACAGATGTTAAAATCTTGTTAATTTCGTTTAAAGCGTGCATTTTCCCATTGAAACTTGACACTTGCAATAGACGTAAAATCATTTTCAATCGAAATGTCTCCAAGTCTTTGATGAGGCTATCCTGGTTTTGTAAGCGGCTCGCAAGTAAACGGGCAGCTCGTACAATCCCATTAATATAATCACCTCGACCTTCGGGTTTCACTTCCCGCTTTAATTCTTCATCAGTTAGACTATCTAATAATTCCAAAACTACTTCCCAGATCGGCATGAAGTACTTCTCGATCGTTGGTATTGTGAGCAGTTCATAGCACTGACCGAACGGTCTCAAGAGTGCGTTTATGAGAGGAAGAGACAGTTTGTTCGAATCATCCATTAAAAGGCTGGTGCTCGTACTATTCGTTCCGCCACTCGAAGACATTGTTGATGTTTTCATTTTCGACGACGAATCATCACTCAGACTTTGTGTCGAAACACAACTCGAGCTTTGCTGCACATCGTCCGAAGACGGTTGCTTCTTTAGCAACGCTACGCCCGCATTAAAGCGCTCGAGCAAATTATCGAAGCCACCCAGCTGTCCGAAACGATTAATTAAATCTACAAGCCAGCCCCTTGGACTCTTTGGTTCAGGTGGAACTTTGGCATATATCTGATTTTCTTCTAATACGCCCCAAACAAAGTCGGGACCGAAGCACTCTGGATGGCGTGCTGCATTAAAGGTATTGAATTTATTATCAGGATCTAAAACCATTGCAAGTAAATCTAGCAAGTAAGGATTATCACGTTTCATGTGAACGGCTACTAAATGCAAAAGTTTCCCACACGACATTAAAATACAATGATGGATATTATATTTCCACGAATTCACAGCCTCATCCGTCAGGATTTTTCCGAAGGACGTTGTCATCGCCTCCCGATAAAATTGTACGCACGGCTCGCACTCATAGTCAACACCTAAGCAAAAGTTTGTTTCAGTATAAGCAAAGTTAGCTAAAACGGTCCGCCTCAATGTAGCAACTTACCTGCTATTGTCAACTCGATTGCAGTATTGAGCAGACATTCCAGCTCCTGCTCTGGCAGCACTGGAACTACCCATCGTGGATTTGAGATTTTCTGTGTTAACGTGCGCAACTTCGCAACCGGGAAGGACGCTATCAGTTTCTCATGTGATCTATAGAAAATATGGACTAGATTAGCTTGAACAATCGTTTGCGTATTAAGTGGCATCTTAAAACTTACATTTCTCCATTTTCAGCGTTTGAAGAAGCATCCGATCGTGCTTCTTGTGGCTGTGGCGGGTCTGTTGTTTGGCGCCCACGTGTGTCGAATGTCATTTTAACTTTGGATTCCGACTTTCGAACTTTCTATTTTCTATTACATCTTATTTTGAATGAAAACAGGACCTGAAAGATTAATTAACATTGGAACACTGAATTTGAATTGGACGGTGATATGAAGAGTAGAAACATGTCCGCTAATATTTGAAAATTCTTAAAATTATTTTGTCTTGTGAAATCGTGTGAGAATTCATATTTAAATAAATTTGTTTTGCACTGCACTTATGGAAAAAATATTTTTGTCCATGTAAAATATTACAGCAAAAATAAACATAGTACGTACCTGTCTATTACAAACTAATAGAAATTTGATAGATTTTTCAAAACTTCGACCATATAAAGTAGCAAGCAGAAATGTAGAAGATAAAGTGTGTCAAAATATAAAAAAAGGTAAATATAAAAAGAAACCCATTGAAATTCGTTGTTAAACTGTTTAACCCTAGAATGGTACGGAACATTTTTGGATGATTTTAGGTACATGTTTTTACTAAAAAGAAGGCAACAATAGTATTATGTACATTTTTTATTTTATCATTAAACACAAAAAGATTATATAGCTTCTAGCCTCATGGAAGTCAGAGTGGCCAACTGGCTGATGCGCGACGAAATATATACCGTATGTGAGTAAAAATTACTCATGGGTACCATTCTAGGGTTAATATAACTGTGCAACGTTTACTTCTCTCGTCTATTTTGGATCTTAAAAGCTTAAACTATTATTTGAAAGGGGTTTTAAACTTTTTCGAGCCGTTCAAATCTCTAGGCTATAATCGCGTTCGGCCGGTAACACCACCACGGCTGAAGGAGATATATAATGCGTACTTGCGTGTGTTCCCATCAATTGGCGGGAAATAATATTTGAGTTTATTCCTAAAGTAGGGAAAATGTTCTACGTTAAACCCAAGGACTACCCGTCCGATATATCTTGGATCTCTTAAGGATCATTTGTCACTATATCAAATAGTCAATTGATTCCTTGTTAAACTCGCAGCTGTATAATGCTTAGGCCAAAGGTATATCCTCAAAGTGAAAGCTCTCGCTTTTACAGAATATACGCTTGCCGCTTTCCTAGACATTGATGAACTTTTAGCAGCATCGACTTTGGAGGCACTGGCAAGATTGGGTGTTGATATGCGGCTGATAGCTTTTATTGAGCAGCCTCTTCAGAACAGAGTAGTGCTCTCCTTTTCGTTTTGGAATGCTCACTTGCGAGGAGAGGCCAGCACGAGCACCCCTCCTCCACTATGATGGAACTTCCATAAATTCTCTTCTGAGAAGTCTAGACTATGCCGGCTGTAAAGTGGTTGCTTATGGACACGACATAGCCATGTCAGTGTCAGGAAAGTATTTATCTGCGCTTTCGGAGAGGTTAACTTACTATCTTGAGCCGGGAATGCGGCTTGAATATGAGCTCAATCGACCACCACATAACGTACGCGGACATCATCATCGATCTTATGATTGTTAAGTAGATCTACCTAACTACATGAGACCCCAAATGGTGAGATCTCTTGCACTGCGCGAAAGCATTTCAAGCTCGAGAGGGTTATTGTCCAAAATATTAGAATCTAATGTAATGGATTTCTATATACCGCATTCTGATCCTTATGGACTGCTGCTTTGCCCACGTCGTCAGAAGCCTGCACGAGCAGCCGTTTTTTTTTTAGCAGATCGTTTAGCAACTGGTATATCTCAAAGGAGCGATAATAGGACACCTCCTACAGGACATCCACTAGTCACCTCCGTTCCCAAGTAGCAGTCAGCTCCAGCTTCCGGCACCAAAAATATGTGCGTCAACATCGCCTGTATCCATTAAACTAGGACGCGGTGCTCGCCATGAGCCTTCCCAGCGTCAATAGCAACCTAAAGGGCACGCAATAAAAGATCCCTTCAATGTCCACCAACTCTGAAAACCAGAGAATAACCAAGTCGTCTCGCATGATTTTCCTCATCAGTCACGGACCTAAGCGCCCTAGTGCGTATGCGTTGGTCAACAACCCTATCCAATCGTTTCAGCATAAACGAAGTTAGGGTGATCGGCCTAAAGTTCCTTGCATCTGAATTGTCATCTCTCCACGATTTGGGTGTAAAGACTACCTTAACCTTATCATCAAAGTGGTGGAACGGAACATACTAGACATATTTATTGCTGCACCAGAATTGTGAAATTTGCTACCATCTAGTGTACCACAAGGTAACTAACTATTTTGTCCCACATTTTTTTATCATTTCTGATCTATTTAGCGTTCTGTTAAATATACTTTGTCTAATTTATGTAAACAATCTCAAACTTTATTACATCGTTGAATCTAAATCTGATGCACTTTTTCCCTAATCTAAGCTTGATTCACTTGATCATTGGTTCAATGAAACAAGCTCTTCTTTATCATTAATAAGTGCCAAGTTTTAAGTTTTTTCCCAAAAACACGAAAAATGCACGGCTTGGCAAGAATTTATTAGCTCGAGTTAATAACGTTGTTGACCGCGGTGTTATCTTGGATAAAACTTGGATAACCTCAAGATAACTCGGTGTTATCTTGGATGTTATCTAGGCTTCACTTTAGTTTTTGACAAAATCCTTTCTCGTCTGTGTAAACAGTTATGTTTCACGACTTGCCAAGGAATTTGGTTGCTTGTGGGTAACAAGATTCTTATGCACATTATTTTCGAAAATGCTTGAATCATTTGGAACTCCGTTTTTGAAAATTACAATCATTAGAGATGGTATTGGAATTATCGATAAATCAAATAGTGATAAATATCCCTGCAAGGAACAGTAGATCCAATAGTTTACTAAAGGATTATCCATAATAAAGAGATGGATGGACGATATTCAACCGCATTCTTTATTCCCAACGATTTCCAAATTATCATTCAAGTCCTCCATTGTCCAAACCATTCGCACCTCGTAATTTTAAGCTTGTTGTAAATGTATTACTTGTTACTTGGTGAGTAAGTAAAATGATGCATCTACTGACAATGCTAGTTACGATTATTGATTGTACCGCTATTTCAGTGTAAGATAAAGACATAATCTGATATTTTGAGTTATATTGATGTCGATAGTCGTAAGATAATACGCGAAATGATTATAGATAACAATTAAACTGTGGGTTGTAAAGTAGCTTTTAATATCAGTAAGATTTTCCACGAAGAAATAATTGGGGAATTTACAAGATGCTCCCATTCGTTGCAAAATTTATTTTCGAATCAACCTGTTAGGTTACTTCCGCGAAACAAATCATACGTCTGTATTACTAAATAATGATCCAAAAATGTTTGCAGCAAAATTAGTTTGAAGTAAAAGCAATATTAGCGATATTAAACCCCCGGTGGAAGGGAAAGAAACTAAGTGGTAGATAGTCCGGTCCTCCAGGCTTGGGGGTTGGAGCGATGGACCGACAATCCGTCCTCCACAAAAATTTAAACCGTTGCGGAACTTACGGAGATGCCTCGGATAGGATTGGACCAACGGAAACGACCCGGCAAACGAAACATGGACTATGCTTTTGGATCCTGGAATGTCAGATCACTAAATAGACCTGGTGCTGTAAAAGAATTATTATTACAGGCCACTCAGTACAAATTGAACGTGCTGGCAGTCCAGGAAACGAAATGGACTGGTAGCGAGATTCAAGACATGAGATCGCACACAATATTCAAGAGTGGGAAGCCTGCAGGAAGCCGTGAATTTGGAGTGGCATTCATTGTGGATAGGGAGTTCAAGCCACACGTTACTGACTTCAAGGCAGTAAGCGAACGTTTGTGTGCGATCCGCATCAAAGCAAAATTTTTCAAAATATGGCTGATAAATGTCCACGCCCCGACAGAAGAAAAAGACGAAGACACGAAAGACGCATTCTATAACCACTTGGAAAGGCTATTCGACTCATTGCCCTCAAATGACGTCAAAATAATACTCGGCGACTTCAACGCTAAAGTCGGGAATGAAGAAGTATATCGGGGAACAACTGGAGGGCACAGTCTCCACGATACAACTAACGACAACGGCCAACGCCTGATTGACTTTGCATGTAGTAGGGATATAGTCATAAGTTCGACATGCTTCCCACATCGACGCATCCACAAAAGAACATGGGCATCACCAGATGGCAATACCTTCAACCAAATTGATCATGTCCTTATTCAGCGGAGATGGGCTTCCAGCATACTTGACGTTCGGACGTTTCGAGGAGCAAATTGTGACTCGGACCACTACTTGGTCAAATCCAAATATCGATGTCGCATGTCAAAGGCGTACGTGACGAAGACGAGTCCTCTGCGTAAGTTTGACATCGGAAAGCTCCAAACGGCGTCAGTAGCAGAAAACTTCTCAAAAACTCTTGAGACTAAGCTTACCCCCATCCTACAAAATAACACAGTGAGGCCGGTTGACGAGGTCTGGATGGAGATGAAGACAGCAATCAAAGCCGCTGCAGAACAAGTGGTTGGGTATGAAGCCCGGCGCAAAAGAAACAACTGGTTCGACAACGAATGCCAGGATGCGCTGAACAAGAAAAATCAGGCATATAAACAGTTCCTTGAAAGGAACACCAGGACGAAGAGAGAAAAATATGAAAACCTCCGACGAGTAGCAAATAAGATCATTAGATGTAAGAAACGAAAATATTATGACGAGCAATTAAAGAGCATTGACGAAAATCTGGCGAGCAATGAAACTAGACAAGCTTACAAAGTAGTGAAATGTTTAAGACGCGGATATCAGCCCAAGACGACACTCTGTAAAGACGAAATCGGCAACATCATCGCCGAAGATAGCCAGATTAAGGAGAGATGGGCCTGCTATTTCAAAGAACTCCTTAATCCTGCACATGGCTCAATAATATCAGAGCCGATAGACTTCTCTGACGAAGTCCCGATCGCACCTCCAACGCTGGAAGAAGTCAAGTCTGCCATAAAAAGCCAGAAAAATAACAAAGCGCCGGGCATTGACGAGATTCCGGTCGAGCTAATTAAATACGGTGGAAGCTGCCCTATAAATGCCATCCACAAATTGATCCAGAACATCTGGGGTCAAGAAAAAATACCGCAGGAGTGGTGCAAATCCATCATATGCCCTATCCACAAAAAAGGGGACAAACTTCGGTGCGAAAACTACAGAGGCATATCGCTACTTTGTACATCCTATAAGATACTGACGAAAATATTAAAGGATAAGATAAATGTATACGCTGAAAAGGTCTTTGGGGTGTACCAAGGAGGCTTTAGGTCTGGTAGATCAACTACGGATCAACTCTTCACAGTCAAACAAGTGCTTGAAAAATGCTGGGAATTTAACATTGATGTCCACCAGATTTTCGTGGATTTTAAACAAGCATATGACAGTATTGACCGAAACATACTGTACAAAATAATGCTATACTTCGGCATCCCGGCAAAACTAGTTCGGCTGACCAAAATGACGATGACGTCGACAGCATCACAAGTCAGAATCAACAACAGTCTGACTGACGCCTTTGACACAAATGTCGGACTAAAGCAAGGGGATGGGTTGGCCCCTCTGCTGTTCAACCTAGCACTTGAGTACGTGATAAGGAAGATTCCGGTCGACACAGGGGGTACGCTTCTGTATAAGTCGAACCAGTTAGTGGCCTACGCGGATGACATTAACATCTTGTCCCGTTCCTTCACATCCGCCAAAGAGCTCCTGTTGAAACTTGACCAG
The DNA here is from genome assembly GCA_947369275.1 of Nemotelus nigrinus. Classification (NCBI taxonomy): domain Eukaryota; kingdom Metazoa; phylum Arthropoda; class Insecta; order Diptera; family Stratiomyidae; genus Nemotelus; species Nemotelus nigrinus. Next base: position 74,919,880 of record OX376372.1, read on the forward strand.
GAAGCCAAGGAAGTAGGCTTGAAGATCAATCAGACGAAAACAAAAATCATGACGCAAACAAGAAAGAAGACCTCCATTAGACAAAATATAATTCTTGACGAATATAATTTAGAAAATGTGGACGAATTTATATACTTAGGCTCGAAATTGACAACGAAAGGCAGTGAAACTGACGAAATTAAACGGAGAATACAGCTCGCTAATAAAACTTTCTACTCCGTTTTGGCCCTACTGAAGACCAGCTGCATACACAGGAAGACGAAGCTCCAAGTCTACAAATCAATCATCAGACCTGTGTTGTGCTACGGATGTGAAACTTGGACCCTTACCCAAGCATCCGCAAATATGTTGAACGCCTTCGAAAGACGGGTCCTCAGGCGTATAATTGGAGCTAAACAAGAGTGCGGCCAATGGCGGATAAGATACAACCACGAGTTGTACGAGGTTTTTGACGAGCCGGAGGTTGCCACAATCGTGAAACTGCGGAAGCTGCAATGGGCTGGGCACGTGCAACGAATGGACGAGCATCGAGTACCTAAGAAGGTATTCGACGGAAGGGCCGAGGGTCGAAGGCCAGTGGGAAAACCCAGAAAACGCTGGTCTGACTCTGTCGACGAAGACTGCGCAAAGCTGCTCGGATTTCGGAATTGGAGGACGCGGTCATTGGACCGAGACAACTGGAGGCGTCACCTACGAGAAGCCAAGGCCCGAGAGGGGCTGTAGTGCTACGACGAAAAGCAAATACACCAAGCAATGCGTAATTTTACACATCATTTCCAAGAAGGATTTTAAAGTTCAGAGAAGAATTCACATTTTTAGTAGTTACCTCGAAGCTCCAGAAATTTTGTAAGAATTTTCTATAAAAGTTCTTAATGGAAAAAGGCTATAATCGAAATGTTTTCGTTCCTAATTCGAAAAGTATATTCATCTTCAACATTTGTCAGTTCGCATTTGTTCTTTGTGATACTTTTTTTTAATTATTGGTAGTCTCCGTAAGGAAATATGTACTTCCAATGCCTTTTGTTGTGTGTATTCTTGTAGTTTTTCGACGTTTATGCCGTTGAAACGTTAAAAATAAAATTAAAATAAAAAATTAAAATTTTCGTTCGTTAGGCTAAAATAATAGAACAAAAGTCAACTTGCAAGAAAACTTCATTTCTTCTATACACTTGAAACCCACGAATTCTGAAGAAATTACTAAAATTATGGCAACATTATGACGGAAGAGCTCAAGTCAACAAAATCGCACGTTGCAATGATAGTGGGATATACATACTAAAAATTATTAATGATTACGTCTACATTCAGGGATGGTAATTCTAAAAATCTATCAACTACGAGGGTTGATCAATAAGTAATGATAATGAATATAAACCAAGGTGATTCAACTTAAAAGAAATATTTATTTTTCAACATAGTCTCCTAACAAGTTAATACATTTAGTCCATCTTTTTTTCCAAACCCAGGATACCCTTGACTCTCCCAAAATGCCTCAGCAACGGCCAGCACATCGTTATCATCTTCAAATTTCTTACCCGAAGGTGTTGTTTGAGCTGAGGAAAGAGGTAGACGCTACTGGGAGCTAGATCTGGCGAATAGGGCGAGTGTTCAAGCAGTTCGAATCCTGTATCTTTAATTGCATCCATCGCAACTGCAGCCTTGTGAGCCGGTGCGTTATCTTAATGAAACAGAACTCCGGCTCGCAGTTCGACGCGTTTTTTTTCCTTCATTACCTCTCGCAATCTTCTTATTTGGTCTGCTTAGTAAGAGCCTGATATAGTGGCTCCCTTTTCCAAATATTCCACCATAATAATACCTCCAGCGTCGCAAAAAACTGATGCCATAAAATTTTCTGCAGAACTCGACACTTTGAATTTCTTTGGCGTCGGTGAAGAAGGCCGCTTCCAGGTCATCGATTGCATTTCGATTTCTGGATCAAAATGGTGGATCCAGGTCTCGTCCATGGTCACGAAACGTGACAAAAAATTCTCCTGATCTGCCTGGAACTTTTCGAGATTCATCCTTGAAATATCGACTTCTTTCTTCTTATGCTCGTCCGTTAACATTCTCGGTACCCAACGCGCAGAGACCTTCTTCATATGTAATTTGTTGCCAAAGATTTTTCGAGCACTACCATATGAGATCCCTGTGACCTCACCTACATGCCTGATGGTCACTCTTCGATCTGCCAATACAACATCTTCGACTTTTTTCACGTTGTCTTCAGTGAGCGATGTGGATGGACGTCCTTCGCGGTGTTCATCTTCAACGGATATTCTTCTCAGCTTAAACTCTTTGGCCTAGCGTGCAACGATGGAATATGGAGGAGCAGAGTCCCCTAATGTTTCCACCATGTCGCCGTGTATGTCTCTGGTAGACAAATTTTCAAACAGATGTACTTAACGACAGCTCTAATTTCGTTTTTCTCCATTTTGATGTTCTCTCCTCGACTATTCGTATTCAAGTGAATGTACCTCCTTGGAACTGTCTTATTTCTGGAGCTAGTGCTTTCGGCACTGACTCCCCTCCTCTGGGTGGGCGTCTTTTTCAGCCCATCTCACTCCTCACCTTAACACAAAATCATCCCTTAGTGCAGATGTTCCGCACTATGCCGTTAGCTGTCGCAGGCTAGGGTATCGATCACTAGGTCGGTTGATGATATATTTCAGTTCCTCCATGGTACTGTTAGGGTGTCCGTCTAGTCTGTCAAATAGTTTTAGTGTCTTGTCACGTATGTAAATATCGCTCGGGTCGATCCGCAGTTCTCTGTGTATGTCCGTGTTTCTAACATACCATGGAATTCTAAATATTTTTCTCAGAGCGAGGTTTTGGCATATTTGTACTTGGCGTCTATTTGTTTTGCAAGTCTGATAGTACGCAGTGCTTCCGTAAGTCAGTATTGGTCTTATTATTTGATTATAGAGTAGCGTCTTGTTCGTCATATTGAGTTTGTCTGGTCTGGTCAATGGTTGTAGTCTACTTAATATTCCATTAATTGTTTATCGCTTGTTCTTTATGTGTGTGGTCCATGAAAGTCTGTCGTCAAAAGTTAGTCCCAAGTATTTGGCAGTCCGTTGCCAGTCTATCGTCTGATTGTCGACTGTTAGTTGTGGTGGTTGTTGTCTTTGTCGTCTCGTTACGAAGATGGCTTGCGTCTTTTCGACGTTAATTTGGATTTTCCATTTCTGGAAATAATCCAGTAACATATCTATGTAGGTTTGCAGGTTTGAAGACATAGCTTCTACGTGCTTTGAGGTACAAAATATACATGTATCATCGGCGTACAAGGCTACTTTTGCATTGGGCATATCGGGGATGTTTGATGTGTATAAACTATACAATATTGGGGAGAGTGGTGAATCTTGCGGGACTCCAGCTTCTATTGTCCGCATTGACGAGAGATGATTGTTAATTCTAACACAAAAAGTTCTGCCCTGGAGAAATGATGCAATGAGTTGTATGAAAGGTATTGGTATTTGAAATGCATGCAGTTTGAAAATTAGTCCCGCATGCCAGACTTTGTCGAAAGCCTTGGCCACATCAAACATGACCCAGCCCGTTGATTTTTTTTTGGTTGAGCCCTGTACGTATATGCTGCACCACTCCTGCAAGCTGGAGCTCAGTCGAATGTAGTGGCTTAAAGCCAAACTGTACCTCCGGGATAATGGATTTTTCCTCTATGATTTCATTAACCCGGTAGAGAAGAAGACGCTCAGCGATTTTTCCTACGGAGGATAGGAGACTTATTGGTCTCCAATTTTGTGGGAAGTGAAGGTCTTTGCCTGGTTTAGGCACAACTGTTACAATCACTGTTTTCCAGACCTCAGTGAAGCTCTTCGTTCGAAAGTTGATTATATCCGTCAAGGCCTCCAGTGTGGTGTCGGGAGGATATTTTAGCCATTCATTGCCAATAGAGTCTGGCCCAGGTGATTTCCGCTTGTCTAGCCCATTTACTATTTGCTTGATCTCTCCGAAGCCAGTTGGTCTGATTCGAGAGTCACTTGCTGTCACAGAGGCAAGGAGCCGATCAACAGACTCAGAAACTTCCTCTTCCTCGCTAAGGTCATCTTCCAGAGAACGGTTTTCTTGGAACTGACGAAGCTGGCAAGGCCTCCGCCAGCATCGTCAAACTTTAGCCCATGTGGCCCATGTATGGGGGGCACGACGGTTTTATTTTTTTGGCGAAAGTACTTCGTCATGCGCCAGTAATTGTTGTCTCCAGATTCCATGCTCTCATGAAAGTCACCCCAATTCTCATTACGGAATTGCGAGATGCGACAGCTGATGGTATTTGTAAGCCGGTTTGCTTTTTTTCTAGTGGTAGGGTTACCCATACGCCTAGCTCTTCTCCGCATTCTATTCCTCCTCCTTATGAGATTTTTTATTTCTCTTTGGAGTTCGTAAATGTTGCTCCCCTTTATCGGATTATGAATCGTGTTGTCCTTTTTTGCCTGCTTGATTTTGGCTGTCAGAGTGCTGATTGCTCTATGTCGCTGGCGGTTTCGAGTGTTTCTTCGAAATTTTCATTCGCCATTGCGTTTCGGAAAGCATTCCAGTTTGTTATCTTCATCATTCGAATGGGCTCGTCAATGAAGGCATTTTCTATGATGAAGAGTACCGGCTTGTGGTCGGATGGTAGTTCATCGAGGACAGTCAGTCGCAGATTGTGATGGAAGTCTTGCGACAATCCTACGTCAAGGATATGACAATGAACTGTGCCAAAGTGTGGGTTCATCGGGGAGATGCAGGCTTATGCAATTTTTCATGATGAACCTTTGTAGCTCGATTCCAGCTTGGTTGCTTCTCACGTCTCCCCAGTGGCGGTGGTAGGCGTTTAGATCTCCTGCGAAAAAAACAGGACCTTCGTGTTCAAATAGTTTCCTCAATTCCGGACCGAAGTTGTTGCTCCCGGATGGGATGTACGCAGAAATCACCACGAACTCAAAGGATTCCGTATGCACTTTGACGACGGTCGCCTCGACTTGCGGTAGGATAGGAGCTGGTATTTGGATTGGATTAATGCCTCTTCTCACCAGGATTGCTGTGCCTCCACCTCTACCTGTCATTCTATCACTACGGTACAGAATGTAGTTAGAGTTATGGAGGCCATCAGCTGGTTTTACGAATGTTTCCTGGATGGGCATGATGTCAACCCTATAGCCATATAGGAATTGCATCAACTATCCGGTTTTACTGATTATGGAATGAGCATTCCAAGTGAGAATCGACATGTGTTCGGGAATGAACATTAATGTTTGTTATTGCTGTTTTTGGAAGCTGGGAATGTTGCTAGCATCCCCTGCACCATTTTCTCTATTGAATGTGCCTCCCTGAAATCGTGGCCTATTTATATGTTTTTTTATGCTGACTTAGTGAGAATATGTGGTAGTGAAATTTTTTTTTTGTATTTTATGCGAACTGGAAATAATCGATTATCATTACTTATTGATCAGCCCTCGTAATATACTGCACACCGACGGCAATCTTTTACCGAAGTTTGTTGAAAGCTCAAAGCTCATTAGAGATTCGCGAAACCAAGTATTCCAGTACTACAGACCAATAGCTGTAACAAGCGTAATAAGCTAAGCAAAAATCGTTATCGTGTGCCTCCAAGGATTTGTTAATGATAACTCAATTTTTTTCGCAGCCAATACGGCTTCCACGAACATAGCAATGCCATCACCGCGTAGCTGGATACTATAAGTTATATAAAAGCTGAATTGGATAAAGGGAAATATGTGGGACCTACACTAGTGGACTTAAAAAAGCTTTCGAAATATTTTATCATTACATCCTTATTGAAAGTATGAAAACTATGGGATTGGAGGAAGACTTAACCAGTTATATATACTTTTACACTTTTAGCGATTAGAAGAAGCGTAGCGAAGAGCTCTAAAAAGTTTAGTTACGAAGCTTATTTTAATATGGGGATTCTCAAGGAATCTATTTTGTTCCTGATTTATGTAAACAGTGTAGAAGATATAACCCTAAAAACAGCTTCATAGTGTTCGCAGACGATAATCTACTGTTAGATTCTGTTAAGAAATCAATCATCAATCTCTCGGTACCACGCCCCATGCGACTTCTATGTATTGAAATTCACCTACCTCCTAAACTACTGGCCATCCCATTCTAAAACGTTTATGATAAAATAAGTATAATTTAAGCTTTGTTTTGTTGTATAAATAAACAAAATTAAACTGGTCCAAATTATTCAAATTACGAGTTGAAGTGTTTACTTCCGGTTTCACACAGGAAAGAACATTTGTTTTTCAAATCTAATTTCAAAATAAAAAAGAAAAGTGAATTTATCTCTACCAATCAGTATGTTTAATGTTTTTTAGATTTTTTTTTGAATCCCAGATTCGGTTTAAAAAAAAAACCTTTCATCAAATTCCAAGCGTGACATCAAAACATTTTTCTCCTGACACAGATCTAAAGGGCATATACTTAAATAAATGAATTATAGAGCATTTGGACTTAATGTTCTTTCCCTTCTACCAATTTTTAAATTGCCTAAGTACTATGGATATAATACTATATTATGACATAATAACAAATACAGGGATCGTCCACATTGATTGTGACATGGACAGTGTGGAAAGAAGCAATAATAAAAAATATTTTCAGCTAAAATGGTCCCCGGGATGCGGCTTATATCGAATCCACATGGTGCATTCTGAATAAAGTCAAATGATCTAAACCCTACGATGCTTCTGCCGGTGACAAGGAAGTTGTTGCACTATAGGCGGTTGCTTGTAAGGCGTCACCAGAAGTAACACCCGGCACGACCCACCTTCTGCCCACGGACTTCTTTCTGATTTCATTTTGATCCATGCATTTAACTGATGATCTTAGCATTCTGGGCCTAGTCGTCTTCTGACCCGGTAGCGGCTCCGGATTAACATTATCATCTCCTCCTAATAAAAACGTGGCGGGCCTCATAAATCGCTCTTAGTTTCGTAGGTATTAAGTTGGCCGTGTAGGTTCAGTTGAATTGGATTCCTGATTAGCACCTATATGGCTCTGAGCGCTTGCTCTAATAAGAACTTGTGCTAATCCTCGCATGCCATCATTGCTGTTCACAGATAGCCATGGGATCATTTTGGTGACTAACCATTTGAGCGAAGATAACGGATTTAAATTTGGACCCAACAGCATCGATGTTCCCTAAAAAATCAAAACATAAATATCGATCCTTGTTGAACAAAGTTCCGACGATTTTAATTCCAAAGTCAACTAGACGGCGGGATGTCTTAATGACGGAAGACAAATGGTTGGAAGCCGTACTCCACTATCAACCGGAGGAGATACAGCTAGAAATCCTGCTCCACCGTCGACGGACAGCTTGCTTATACTTCTGTCCACCAAATAAGGAGAAGTGGCTTCCAAGCCTGTTCCGTGGACCTCTAGCAAAACAATCTTCACATAATCCTGACCGCTGATGAGAGGAGAAAACCTGTATGCACCGAGCGGAAGCCACGAAAAACGAGATCTAACCTAGCTCAGACACCTGCTGCAGGTACTTCAGGTACCGCCTCAACTTTAAACATCAAATCTAGATCTACATCTGCTCGGGAGTTAGTGATGGGCAAAATGGCTCTTTGAAGTGAGCCAGCTCCGTAAAACTCACTCACTTTAAAGAGTCGCTCTTTAAGAGCCACTCAAAAGAGCCACTTCAAGCAACTTTTTTATGGTTGCAAAAGTATAAAGTAAATTGCTATTTTTTGTTGTTTTATTAATAATAATAAGCTTAAATCTAAGATAACATAACATTACTTTAAAAATATAATATAGCATATAATATAAATTTAAAAATAAACCATAAAATCATATCTGAAAATCTTTCCATATAAGTGGCCACTCTACTCAATCGTTGATTCACTATCTCCAGATTCTGGGATGTAAATCTTTCTTTTCCTTCCACCAATTGAGAGGGTCAGCAGTTCTGGGTATATTTACATGTTGTAAATACTTATCCATTTCGTTAATGCCTGCAGCTACATAGCTTTGCTGGGTTCTTACACTGTTGACTTTGTCATCAAATTTTCGCCATAGCGAATTTTGCGTTCCTTGTGCTGTGGGTACCGAAACTAGATATATACAATCAAGTTTGTATGTGGATTCATTTTGAAATGCTAGTCTTTTAAATCGTGGATCTAAAAGAACGCTCTCTAGGCAAAACATATTTTCTTTATATAATTTAAATCTGTTTGAAAGTTCTCTTTGGATCACATTTAAAAAACTGCGTACATCAGCAGTTTTATATTCGTTCAGACAGAGTTTTTAAATGTAGCTTATAATCGTTGATATAATAATATATATTTTTGAAATCGATACTGTTTTCTCACTGCTTATTTCTAGAGTAGCCTCATTGAAGATGCTCAATATATCAGGGGCTGTTTTCATAATATTCCATTCATCAGAAGAAGGAGTTGGTAGATTTTAGTTCAGGACACCTAAGGTGGCTAATAGTGGCTCTTTTACTTCTTGAATGCGCACAAGCATAGATTACGTAGAGTTCCACCTGGTAATAGCATCAAACTTTAATTTAAGCTCTACGTATTCCATTTGCCTCTGTTTTTGTTGTAATTTTGCCGTTATTTTGCTACCAAAATTTTTTCGGACGGTTTTCCGTCAGATTTCATTTTGCCGTATCTTCGAAACTAGTCCGCTTTTTCCCAAACTTGTATGGAAATTTCGCCCGAAACAACTCAAAAAGGTCCCCAAATTCATGCTAGTCAAAAAAAAAATATTTTGGAAAAATGAACGTTTTTGCCCAATTTCCCCTATCAAAAATTTTTTTTGCCCTTGAAATATCACTATTGTACTCCCCGACCACTTCCAATCATCGAAAACGTCCTAAAAGCAGTTTTTGCTAAACTATGGCCAAAAAACCCCTTACTCCCCTACAAAACCAAATTTTTTATATCGCAGCAATAGGTCTTGGCCCGTTATGTCCCAAACCACCTTAACCCCAAATTGGCCGATTTTGTCCGATTTCAACTACTTTTGCCCTAAAAACTTTTTGAAGAACGAAAATATTCGATACGAACTTCTTTCATATACCTGTTCTAGTGTATACGCTTAAAAAATGAACGTTTTTGCCCATTTTCCTCTCTCAAAAATTTTTTGCCCTTAAAATATCACTATTGTACTCCCCGACCACTTTCAATCATCGAAAGCATCGTAAAGGCAATTTTTGCCATACTATGGCGAAAAAACCCCTTACTCCCCTACAAAACCGAAATTTTTCTATCGCAGCAATAGGTCTTGGCCCGTTTTGTCCCAAACCACCTTAACCTCAAATTGGCCGATTTTGCCCGATTTCAGCTACTTTTGCCCTAAAAGGATCTCAACCTTTTCCTACTTAGCACTTTTAGTGGTACTTTCAGTTTTTCCGGACGGTTTTTCGGCAGATTTCATATTGCC